>JAJSOF020000005.1:193094452-193316952 GCA_025594305.2 Periplaneta americana
GAAGAGGTGGAGAAGTTCAAATATCCTGGAGCAACAGTAACAAATATAAATGATACTCGAGAGGAAATTAAACATAATAAATATGGTAAATGCCTGTTATTATTCGATTGAGAAGCTTTTATCATCCAATCTGCTGTCAAAAAATCTGAAAGTTAGAATTTATAAAACAGTTATGTTACCGGTTGTTCTTTATGGTTGTGAAACTTGGACTCTCACTTTGAGAGAGGAACATAGGTTAAGGGTGTTTGAGAATAAGGTGCTTAGGAAAATATTTGGAGCTAAGAGGGATGAAGTTACAGGAGAATGGAGAAAGTTACACAACACAGAACTGCACGCATTGTATTCTTCACCTGACATAATTAAGAACATTAAATCCAGACGTTTGAGATGGGTAGGGCATGTAGCACGTATGGACGAATCCAGAAATGCATATAGAGTGTTAGTTGGGAAGGCCGGAGGGAAAAAGACCTTTAGGGAGGCCGAGACGTAGATGGAAAGATGATATTGAAATGGATTTGAGGGAGGTGGGATATGATGGTAGAGAATGGATTAATGTTGCTCAGGATAGAGACCAATGGCGGGCTTATGTGAGGGCGGCAATGAACCTCCGGGTTCCTTAAAAGCCAGTAAGTAATTAAGTAAATCTTTACAGCACTCACAAATTTTTAGATATCTCTCTCTTTCTTTCTCTCTGCTACAAAACCCATCACCATAACGTTGTCAACTACTCACAATATCAATTGTTTATCAAAAGCATTTTACATGGAAGCTAGAATCAATTAATCACCACACAGACCGTTACAATAACGGATCAATGGCGCGCCCAGTGGAAAGAGGGAAGTACTACAGAAACAAAAGAGAAACAACGTGCAATAAACGGTGTGCTAATTTATTCAAGAAACCTTGAAAATAAGAGTGATGTAAGTTTGGGAGTGTGCGAACTACTTGTCTTGTGTGAAGTAAATCGGATCTCACAAATCATTTATCACCACAGATTACGTTTCAGAAACGTATACGAGGACTTACCTTGAGTTGTAAGTATCCTCTAATGAGCACTTCTATTGTCTCTGCTGCCATCATCGTGTGGATGAGGGGGCCATAAACAAGCAACGCCCTTCTACTAGGAAGCTTTTGTTTCACACAGCTGTTTAGAGACCCTAAAGATTAGAATACACCATTACATGTTGCTAGCATTCGTAGCTGACACCCTGTTCTCTTTTTAATGCTCTGTACGCCTCGGAAATGGATGGCTTGTCTCACGAGACATGCAGTGACAAGAAAATTGAGGATTAATCAACACTTAACAATGAGTCTGTCTGTCCAGACATATGGACGCTGATGTTAAAAATGCATGTCATCACTATTGTAATTAATAATGCACTTAACATCAACCCGGCAACGATTTTCATATGTCAGTTTTAGTAGGCTATTAGCGAGATCTGGTAACCTAGCAACTACAGGCAGTTAATGCAGATTGTATTAATGCTACGTAACAAGATTGACTTTCTCGTGTAAAATTTCTAACCTCCGGACTAGGAGAGGCGACGTTGCACAACTTCTAATCACTAGATTATCCACCAATATGCCTGGTTATATCCCAAATCTCTCCGCAGTGCATATGAAGAGAAGTCATATGTCACTGTTGATAGTGATTCGTCCGTCGGACCCCTTGGTGCTATTCAACAGGAGAAGGCTACTTGCCAGCAACGGATTTCCCCTTCTCCCTTCCACACTTTCATCATCATCTTCACTCCTTCCCTACACCAGAGTATTCAATATTTTTTGCTAGCGTACCCCCAAAATATATTTGTACCTCCAAAATTAAAAAAGTCTATGATTGATGTTGAAATAAAAAATAAATTATTATTATTATTATTATTATTATTATTATTATTATTATTATTATTATTATTATTATTATTATTATTATTATTGATGGGAAGATAATACTAAAATGGATTTGAGGGAGGTGGGATATGATGATAGAGAGTGGATTAATCTTGCTCAGGATAGGGACCAATGGCGGGCTTATGTGAGGGCGGCAATGAACATCCGGGTTCCTTAAAAGCTAGTAAGTATTATTATTATTATTGTTACTTACTTTTGGGGTTTTCAGAAAAGCAGTAACAGGGGCCGATAGGGTGTATACAACAAAAGAATATATAGAAATAACCGTACAAAGTGGACTCTGAAAAACTGATCAGTAACTTTGATATGTGATGGTCCTAATTTTTCAAAAAGAATATCATATCGGAAGGAACTTCAAAGAATCCTCGTGAGAGAAAGGTTCATTTCACACCCTCTTTATGAAAGGATAGCTCAAATAGTCCTGGCGTTGTAGAAGCACACCCATACATCTAGAGTTATGTAAGCAATAGGTTACTCCTTGGGAAGGGGAATTTACAAGTTTGACACTGAACTAACAAAAGGCATATCCAGAAGAAAAAGTTCCCATCAATGCCCAAAAGATTGAAGACCTTAAGAAACTAAAGAAATTACCCCCAAACTAAATTCAGCTTGTTTTGCTATTAGATCTATGCAAAAGATAGTAAATATCAATGCCTTAAAAACAATATACTTTGCATACTTCCACTCGATAATGAGTTTTGGAATGATATTCTGGGGAAATTCCACAGAGAGTAACAATATATTTCTATTACAAAAAAGAGTAATTAGAATAATAGTAGGTGCGAAATCTAGGGAGTCGTGTAGGACTATTTTCAAAAAACTACAAATAATGCCCATGGCTTGTCAGTATATCTTTTCATTAATAGTCTTCCTCGTATGTAATCGTGAAAACTTTGTAACTAATTCAACAGTTCATAGCATAAATACACGTCAAAAAAATTACTTTCATACTCCATCGGTAAGTCTATCGTGCTAGTGCGTTATATGGCAGTAAAATTTTTTAATAGCCTCCCTATCGATATAAAAAATGAAACTCAAAACATAAAATTATTTAGGGCCAAATTAAAGAAGTACCTAATTTCTCGCGCCTTCTATTCTGTAGGTGAATTCATGACATTCAATAACGCTTCATGAAATTGATACTAAAACTTTGTGTTGTACTAGTAGACTAAATTGTAAATCTCGTCTGTATATATTTCATCTAGACTGTGACTATAAATTAAGATTTTATAATAGTATTAAGTTTTTTGACTTGTTCCATATTCTAGTTGTAAGCATGTATGAATACCATGGAATGTTAATAAATACAATACAATACAATACAAGTACGTAAGTGATGAAAATCCTGAAGTATTTTACGAAGAAATATTTTCATATTCTCCTACACAGGTCCTGGCGCACCATGAATGAGACCCACTAGTAATTTCACATGTGTTAATGTTTTTATGAAACATGTCCATTTTGAATTATTTTTTTCATTCTTAATATTATTTTAAAATTTCTAACATGTCAATTTAATCAAAATATACGTAGATCTGCGTTAAATAACTCTTCTTAACTTAATATATTTATTTTGTACTTTCAAAAACAATTTCCAGTGAAAAAAGGAACTAAGTCTCAAATTTAGAAATTTATGTATAGTATACCATTGTAGCACAAAATTTTCTTCAAAAGTCTGTTATCATTAAATTCAATCCTATGTTATCTTTATATAATGTAAGTCTTAAATGTTTTATTCTGCTATATGTACATGAAAACATGTTTTTATACTCTCCTGAAAAGTAGCAAATTTTCACTTAGTTCCTTTCTAAAAAGTGCGATTCAATTCAGTAATTATCAACAAGTCTTGTATAATAAAATAAATATGTCATCATTTTTACATACGTAATCAGTGAAGTGATAATTTATGATGTTGTTAGGAAAGTTGCTTAATTGTATTATAGAGTACATTTTTGTTTATGGACAACCAATCGCAATGTTTAAAATACATACTTATTTCTGGGTTTTATGCTTACCTATAGGTTGAAAATACTACCCCCATTGGAGATACAATAATAATAATCAGTGAAGTGCTTGCATTGGGACAACCCCGCATACTCTGGGGGTGCGTGTACCATAGGTTGAACACCACTGCCCTACACTACACTTGCATATACAGGGTGGAAGTGAAATAATCCTGCATATTGAAAGGAACGATAGGGTACACGTAAATGGATAGAAAACCTATATTATGTTTCGTGATTAAATGCACGGTTAATTAGAAAATTAAGTTTGAAGTTTCAGCAGTCTGGCAACATCGCCGCTAACACAGTCTATTCTAGATACAGATGTAAGAGGTCAACGAACTCGGTGTGTCTCGGTAGATGAGCAGTTCTCTGCCAAGACGTTGCCACTTGTTCGCATCGTGCAATGGCTTGAATTTAGACATTTTTAAAATTAACTTTACACGAAAACCGTGCATGCTATTGAAATACGCCAGAGGGATAAATTATTCTTTATTGGATTTCCTGTCGATATGGACAAAAATCACGATCCTACTCGCAATAGTTACCGAATAAGAGATTGTTAAACATTTGGGGAAAAAATTCGGAAAAAAAATTTTGAACTTTCCATCAATATAGGGTAAATTAGTGTCTGTTGGACATTCGTGGCTACTTCCGTCATTGACTTCTAGCAGAATGTGGTGCCCACAAGTGACGAGGTAACACGTTAAAGTACAAAGTGTCCAACATGCCCGACTGTCCAACAGACCCTAATTTACCCTACTGTAATATTATAGTTTTTTGTTACATACATACAACTTGAGCTATTCTCTCTGGAAATCTGCAAGGCTATTTCACTTCCACTCTGTATACTCTCTCTAGTACAGGATATAACTCTCCACAGACACACAGCATGCATAGCGTGTCCAACTTGAAAATGGGATACAGCTCTGCCATCTATCTGCAATATGCGGAATCCGAATCACGCAAGTGAAGTGGGTAGGCATTGGATACACCCAGACAATTCGTCAATGAGCAATGCTTACCTTCCTGTCTTCTCGTCGGGCCAAAATATTACTATCTCAGCCGAGGAAGATGAAGTGGGGAGTTGAGGGGTAATCAGCACGGCTCGATTGAGGTATTAGTGCTCGGGCTTACATTAGGACCGACCTATCTGTTAATTGTTGCAGTTAATGAACTTCAGTCTGTCTATCCCTAGTATTTAAAAACCCCTAATCAAGGATTGAACACTTCACACAACATCTAGTAAATTTAGAACTGGTTTTACGCATTTTGGTGACCTTCCAGAAACCTGAGCTTATGATGGAACTCAATCTCGGCCGCGAACCCGGCTCCTCAGTGCAGTGGGGTGGTGTAGGGTTGCGAGGAAGAGCCGTCTCGGCTTACCCGGGCGGAAGTCTGACGACACTTCCGCTCCCACGCTCCTAGTCTCAAATCCACTTTTCCGGAGAGCGGTGAACATGTGCCCTACATCAGCCAGGGGATCGTGGCCCTTCGAGGTGTACCGCTCCGGAATGGATGTCCCTCCGGAATCACAGCGCTGTTTCGACTGTAAACCTAGCACGTGTATTTTTTTTATTTGGTTATTTAACAAAGCTATATCAACTACACAGTTATTTATCGTAGATGCAATTGATAATAGCGAGATGGAACTTGGCGAGATGAGGCCATATAAATATAAAAATTAGAAATTTATCCTTTGAAAAGGTGGAAAAGTTCAAATATTTTGGAGAAACAGTAACAAATATAAATGTCAAAACGGTTAGCGCGTCTGGCCTCGAAACCAGGTGGCACGGATTCAGGTAAGTTACCTGGGTGGGGTTTTTTCCGGAGTTTTCCCTCAACCCAATATGAGCAAATGTTGGGTAACTATCGGTGTTGGACCCCGGACTCATTTCACCGGCATTATCACCTTCACCTCATTCAGACGCTATATAACCCAGATGTTGATACAGCGTCGTGAAATAACCTACTGAAAAAAAAAATATATATATATGACATTCGGGAGGAAATCAAACACAAAAAGGTATGGGAAAGGCGTGTTATTATTCGGTTGAGAAGCTTTTGTCATACAGTCTGTTCTAAAAAAACCTGAAAGTTAGAATTTATGAAACAGTTATATTACTGGTTGTCTGTGTGGTTATGAAACTTAGACTCTCACCTTGAGAGAAGAACAGAGGCTAAAGTGTTCGAGAATAAGATGCTTAAAAATATTTGGAGCTTAGAGAGATGAAGTTACAGGAGAATGGAGAAAATTACACAACGTAGAACTGCACGTATTGTGTTTTTTCACCTGACATAATTAGGAATATTAAATCCAGACGTTAGAGATAGGCAGGGCATATAGCACGTATGCGCGAATCCAGAAATGAATATAGAGTGTTAGTTGGGAGGCCGGAGGGAAAAGACTTTTGGAAAGGCAGAGATGTAAATGGGAGGATAATATTAAAATGGATTTGAGGGAGCTGGGATAAGATGGTAGAGACTGGATTAATGTTACTCAGGATAGGGACCGATGGCGGGCTTATGTAAGGGCGGCAATGAACCTCCGGGTTCCTTAATAGTACATTATGCAACGAGCCTATAATGATAGCTAGTAATTAAGAAGCGAGTATGGATGTTTATGAAACGAGCGCAAGCGAGTTTCATAATTTTCATACGAGCTTCTTAATTACCATTATAGGCGAGTTTCATACGACTTTTTATGCTCGACCATATTTCTAACTTGAAATTATTCAGATGTATACATTTTATTTCTGACAAGATCGGAAGTGATCTTGTTCTAGGTCGTGAATTGTGAGATGTGAGCAGACGCGAAAGTATTGATTTTTTCCGAGGAACAATAATGTCATTGACCTTAATGTAATCCCGTTAAACTTGATATAACCTTGATTATTGAATTCGACATTGAAAAACGAGGTGACAAATTGAATTTATTTGAATATTATTTACAATTAACGCTAATTATTATACTGTAGTAACAGAACATAACCTTCTGCGACAGTATTGGATTTCCAGCCTCCGTGACTTTTCGCTAATTCTCTTTCGATTGCATATCCGAGAATAATCGATACTTGCGGTTTTATAACGGTACAAAGCTGACTTGTCATTGGCTGAACACCTGTAAGCTGAGTTGTCATTGGCTGAAAACACCTGTACTTTAATGAGTAGGTGTACTTCAATTACATGCATTAAAGGACTGCTACCAGGTGTATAATTACTACATTTCGGTATGGTCGAGCATAAAAGCCATTTGTTAGTAAGTAGGTGTAGTAATTTAATTTCATAAACACTTAAATTGGAAAGCATTTGTTATTTGTTTTCAGCACTATTTTTGCTTGCGTTCTTATAATCAGGGTCATTTTTATTTAGATCGTGTCTCATTATATATTAGTATTTGTCATTTATTTATTTAACCTGGTAGAGATAAGGCCATCAGGCTTTCCCTTACCCTTTAGCAGGAGATAACAACCACAACATGAAAAATACAATTGAAATTAAAATAAGAACTAATATTACATTTACCATTACAATTATAATAAAATCAAAGTACTAAAACATTACCTGATTAATAAATAATTTCATACTTTTAAATTAACATTATTTTATGTGATAGATTACAGTAACAATGATTATTGTATGATCAATTTTATAACAGAATCATAATCATATGCAACAGGCTAGTATTTGTTCACTTTACACAAAATTCATCATAGCGAAACGTTGGTCGTAATCCCATGCTTAAGTTGTGGTGCGTTCGGAATAAGAAAAAAGTAATTCGAGAACATGCCTCCTTGAGATCAGAGTAGAGCGGGTGGTATTAGATAGAAAAGATGTGCAGTGGAGAGAGAATTGTGATGAATACCGAAGAAATTTCTGGATGTATCTTTGGTTTATCGAGGTCATATAAAATAAGACGTTCTTTTTCTTTTCCTGCCTCTCGAGTTTGAATGGTTAACCAACTCATTTCCTGCTACGCCCTCGAAATTGTCAACTTTTGAATAAAATTACACATTTATCTTCAAGCTTATTCAGTTCAAGGGGCTTCCCTGCTGTTTCGTAACGCAGTAAACTACCCTATTCATCCGATGCGCAGCTGTTTTATTAGCGCTGCGTGCTCGACTAGCAACGAGATCTCAAGGCCCACTACCACGGCGTGTCAGTCCAGAAATTGTAACATCGGTACGCAGCCAACATCCAGTTCATTAGGCTTACATAGTCCGTTTTTAAATAGTGACAAAGAATTCATCGAAACTCCTAAATTTACTTTAATTTCATGCTTGAGACTGTAAGGGATTTGCAATAAAAGTTTGATATTTATTTCCCCTTCTGTATTTATACTCTTCGAATTTAAATTTAACATGACGGTGTCTTCTCGTTAATCACTCAATAGTATATTTCTCATTTCATTAGGCTTATTTTCGAAACAACAATGCAATTGATAGTTCAAATGATTCACACTTCAATAATACGCCAATGAGTTACTTGAAGTTGTAATGAATATAAGTTAGTTAGAATTTAGAGATATTTATTGGGGTGAAGTTAAGACCATCAGGCCTTATCTTTCACTTCACCATAAATCAACCTATGTACAAGGTAATTCATACACTACAGAATGAACCGTAAGTAATGATATTAATTTTAGAGGGTTATTCCTTGAGATATGCAATTGGACAACTACGATCAACCGGCGAAAGATATCTAGAGAAGAATAAAGAAGTGTATATAGTATTGAACATAGAAAAAGACGTTTGACAGAGGGATTGGGACAAACTGATTGGCATCCTGAAGAAAATAGGTGTGAACTGGAAAAACAGGAGACTGTTCAGTAATCTTTATATCAAACAACGGCCACACCTGTGGAGTAACGGTCAGCGCGTCTGGCCGCGAAACCAGGTGGCACGGGTTCGAATCCCGGTCGGGGCAAGTTACCTGGTTGAGGTTTTTTCCGGGGTTTTCCCTCAACCCAAAATGAGCAAATGCTGGGTAACTTTCGGTGCTGGATCCCGGACTCATTTTACCGGCATTATCACCATTTCATTCAGACGCTAAATAACCTAGATGTTGATACAGCGTCGTAAAATAACCCCAAAAAATAAAAAAATATTAAACAACGAGTCAAAGTCAGGATAGAAGAAGAAATGTTTAAAGGAAGTGAAATAGGGAGAAAAGTACGACAATGATGTCCTTTATCATCTACCTGTTCAACATCTACTTGGAGGATTTGGTGAAGAACTGTTTTCAGAATATGAGAGGAGTGATAGTAGAAGAAAGAAGAATAAAGTACACAAGATTTGCTGATGATATTGCGTGGTTAGCAGAAGAGGAGATGATACTAAGAAATATGCTGCTGGAGCTAAATGACAGCTGTGAGCAGTATGGGATGAAGATAATGCAAACAAGGCGAAGGCCATAGTTGCCGGAAGAAAAACAAAGAAGGTAAACTTGCGAATACTAAATGAGGCAGTAGAGCAAGTGGACAGCTTCAAATACTTGGCGTATACTATATGCAGTAACATGAACTGCTGCCAAGAAGTCAAAAGGAGGATAGCAATGGGAAAGGAAGCTTTTAATAGAAAACGGAACATTTTTTTCGGACCTCTGGAAAAAAACTAAGGAAGAGACTAGTGAAGTGCTTTATATGGAGTGGCATTGTATGGATGCAGAAACATGGGAATTACGACGAAGTGGAGAGAAGCGACTAGAAGCATTTGAAATTTGGATATGAAGAAGAATGGAGCGTGTGAAATGGACAGACAATAACAAAACGAAGCTGTGTTGGAAAGAGTGAGTGAAGAAAGAATTATGCTGAAATTTATCAGAAAGAGGAAAAGGAATTGGTTGGGTCACTGGCTGAGAAGAAACTGCTTACTGAAGGTTGCACTGGAAGGAATGGTGAACGAGAGAAGAGTCCGAGGCAGAATAAGATATCATATGATAGACGACATTAAGATATGTGGATCATGTGCGGAGACTAAGAGGAAGATAGAAAGTAGGAAAGATTGGAGAATGCTGGATTTGCATTGAAAGGCCTGCCCTGGGACAGATCACTTATGTATGTGGTTTTTTTTTAACAAATAAGTATAATACAATTGTGCTACTTTCTGCTTCCTTTTGGTGATAAAAATTGTTTTATATGAAACATTTCATACCGTGTTTTGGGAAAGCCATTGATTTAAATTCCAAAATGCTCAGTTCAGTTTAAAAGAGCAGTGTATTATGATATTACATGTTAGAAAGAATTTTAGTTTTGTTCTTTAAATGCGCAGAAATTGATCCGAACAAATATGTAACTTTTCTTCCTGCAAAGGAATTTTAAAATGTTCTTCCTTTGCTCCTCTTACTCCTTACCTTCTCTTTCTGCTGCGCATCTCTTCCTTTTCTCCCCTCCACTTACCTATGTGTCCAGACTTCATGGCCACTTGTAATGCTAATATAAGCATTTTATAATGACGCAGGAATTAGATATTCTGTCCTTGTGGCACTAACATCTCACTATTAAATGCTGTGTCTTGTTTGAGGAAGTGGTTCATGTCATCTCATTAATTATGTTTGCGATGAAAATATCTGCGGTTTTCAATTTGGGGAAAAATAGGACGAGGGCAAAACAGATGTGAAGGATGTGCCCCGTACGGGTAGGTCTACCTCAACAGTTGCAGATGGAAATTAGGGGAGAAGACAAGAGTTACTGATATAGAAGATAGTCGGTGTGGGAATTGTCTGTTTCCTCAGGAGTGACACCATGCTGTAACCAAATGTCTTAAAACGAGACTCGATCGTGTGCAAGGTGGGTGCCACATGTTGACACTGAAGATTGCCATTATGATGAACAATCACGTATTTATCCACAAATCTTGGGCAATGTCATCAGTAGACCTCGAATTTTTAGGCCTTTAATAATACAATTTAGGCACCTAAAATAGGCTGTAAAAATTGTCAATTAAGCGCTAAAAATACAAATTTAGGCACCTAAAACACAATTTAAGACAACTCAAAATAAGATTTTTCACACCTAAAATGCGTGTCTACCTACCGAAATTGCAATAACTGTAATAATTAATATTAGCCATTGCGATGTATTATACCTGGTAAGGTTTATCTTGTCTCGGTAGCAATGAAACCAAGTCCCTTCAAATGAGGGTGGAGATTATAGGAGGGTTGTAAATTTTCAGGATTCCTTTCAAAATCTTGTTATTGTATAGGCTACTGGAACTCAGTTTCTTGAAAGACAAGCTCTGTGACGGAACTACACAGTACGAAGAGAGATATTTTGTAATTTTATTTTGCGCTACAGAATGTATCAACTAGTCCCTTCCGCCAGTGGATGGATGGACGGCACCGCTCCACTCCCCCACCGCCATTACAATACAGACGAAGTAAAACATATCTCCTTTCTCTCTCTTTTCACAGTGAGACAAGATACATCACACAGACTCTAATTACACTAGTCTGCGATGAAATTACTGCCTCCAAAGTTTGAATGTTTTTAGGATATTTTTAGCATGCTGAAGTCAAATTCCAAGCCAGAAAGTTCCTATCACGTACCATTTTTTTGTTATTTTAATTTTCTTATAATATATTACGGCAATTTATAGCGTAATTATTTAAACTATAATATTTTAACAACTGCAGTTTTAGTATGTTAAGATATGAAAACCAAATATATTCAATATATTTTTAAGATGTTTATATTGAAAATCAAGCATAACAGATGTTTCTTAGTATATAGAGGATCCAAGCGTATAAGGAAGTTAGGGTGAAATAACGTGCAGCCTTGCTACTATCTTTATTTGTGGGAGATAGAAATGTCAGCCATACCTTGGTGAGAGACTCAACTCAACTCGTCTAGTTTCTCTCACATTTCAATAGTACGTGTTTTACCTGGAAACCAAACGAGATCAGTTTTTGAAGCTTTATTGTGGAGTAGAAAGTTGAGCGTTTTTAGTTCAGTAAGAAAGTATTTACCATGTCGCATCGAGAATGTATAAATAATCCAGACCATTTTTGTTATAGAACTTATGTAGGATATACACATTGCCTAAGCAGAGGCGTAATTTTACAAATTTTGTGAAAAAGTCATACCATGCCTATTTTGGAATCAAACTTGGAGACCAAAGTAAAGCTTGGACACCACACAAAGTATGTAGAGTATGCATTGAAGAACTTTTTCTTTGGATCAACAGCAGAAGATTGTTGCTATCTTTTGGAGTACCTATGGTTTGGAGAGAGCAGTCGAACCATAGTAATGACTGCTACTTCTGTTCGTGTGATGTGAAGGGGTACGATTCTAAAAATAAAAAGCATATCGTGTACCGGTATCCAGTTATTCAGTCAGCCATTTTACCTGTACCCCATGGGCCTGATGTACCAATCACTGTGCGACTAGAAAATCTTGAATAGTTTTCATCTGAGTCTGATGTAGTGATGAGGGAAATTGTGACGAGTGACAGTAACTATCTACCAGAGTCGGGTGCTGCAGAACGTGGCTTTAAATAAGGAAAGAGACTGTTTAAAATACATATGTGAGAAATTTCCACTACTATCTGAAGCAAATTAGAAGAAAATATATTTAATGATCTTGACTAAAGAAAACAGATGTCTGATGCAGCATTTAAAAACACTGTGGATGAAAAGGGGAAAACAGCATGGATATCTTTCTGTTTTAAAATTTCTTGGTAACAACAAGGGTCCTAATTACCGAAATATTGTGGCTAACATGCTTGAAGCATACACGGAACTTGGTTGTAACATG
Organism: Periplaneta americana; assembly: GCA_025594305.2. NCBI lineage: Eukaryota > Metazoa > Arthropoda > Insecta > Blattodea > Blattidae > Periplaneta > Periplaneta americana. The sequence continues at coordinate 193,107,116 of JAJSOF020000005.1, forward strand.
AGTATCAAAATTCATTTTCTGTTTTCTCACCTAGATTATTTCCCCGAAAATCTAGTATTTTTGAGCGAAGAGCAAGGTGAACGATTTCACAAGAATCTGCAGGAGTTCGAAAGGAGATACCAGGGACGATGGAGCATCAGTATGCATCCTCATTATTGTTGGATGTTAAAGCGTGAAATACCTGAAGACAAAAATAAAAGAAAGAGGAGCAGGAGGACTTCCTCAACTAAGAAGCAAGTGGTGTAATTTTTTATGTGATACATTGTGCTAATTTATACATCCAATAGTGAAGTAAACAAGCCAAAACAAAGCAAAAACACTCTAGTGACATGTATGAACAACCATACACATAATTGCAACAAGTTGTGTATTTTAAATATTGCTTTTGCATTTGAAATAAAAAAGTGAAATGAAAAAGTTTGTGATGAAATTCACGTAATTATACAATACATTTAAAGTGATTTTGCAAACAAACCTGACGTGATAGAAGTAAACGGATTGAAAATTCGAATTCAGCACATCGACATTATATAAAATCACATTATTTACTTTAGGCAACAAACACAAAGTTGAAATTCGCAGGCTAGTGTTATAGTTACAAGAACAAAGAAATTACTTTGGTTAGTATATGGTTTTATTAAAATCTAAAATTATGTTTCATTATATCATTAATTATAATGGGTTTATTTGTCTCGTCCTGCAGTAGGTATTAGTGGTATTACTCTGGGCAGCTTTTGCTGACCGGAGCCATTAACATGCTGACTGAAGTGAGATTTTTTCTCTTGCGACACGTAAACACCAGAAAACAATAGCTACAATTCCTCTGTAATGTTCGTTGTTGATATTAGAAGTTGAATTATTGAAATGCACGTTACCGGTATTTTAAATTGTCTACATCATCTGCTACTGCTACGTAGTTCATTGTTTCGTTTTTATTCAATATTTACTCACCTCTTTGCAACAATACCGGCAGAATATAATTGTCACATCATAGGTCAGTCCCGGAACTTGCTGGATCCATTGCTTGATTGGTGAACTTTTGTTTCCTCTGGAAAAATAACTAAGAAAGAGACTAGTGAAGTGCTTTGTGTGGAGTGTGGCATTGTATGGTGGCAGAAACATGGACATTACGATAAAGTGAAAAAGTAACCGGACGCATTTGAAATATAGATATGGAAAAGAATGGAGTGTGTGAAATGGACAGACAGAATAAAAAATGAAACTGTGTTGGAAAGAGTGGGTGAAGAAAGAATGATGCTGAAAGAGATCAGGGAGAGAAAAAGGAATTGGTTTGGTCACTGGCTGAGAAGAAATTGCCTACTGAATGATGCACTGGAAGGAATGGTTAACGGGAAAAGAGTTCGGGACAGAAGAAGATATCAGATGAGAGACAATATTAAGATATGAGCCGTTCAGAGCAGAAATGGTGTAAGTCAAAAGTGGGTAATGAGGGTTAAAGTAAACATTCTGTAAAATACAGCGCAAAGTAGCAATTAATATTAATTTATTTAAACTATTAGTACTCAATGGGTAACAAGAAGGACATATTAATTGCTACTTTGCGCTGTATTTTACATAATTTTTACTTTAAACCTCATTACCCAATTTTAACTTACACCACTTTTGCTCAGACTCATTACTGGTGGAATCAAAACAACGCCAATAGATTCTATGAGATTCCTCGCTAATATTAACAGCATCAAAATGACAATAGAAGAAAAAGCACTGATTCAATATGAAAAACTTATCAGATTACCAGGAAACAATTGGCATTCATACAGTCCTCTCTGTAGATTGAAAACTCAAAAAAGTTTCATATCCATTGTTCAAGAATTAAAACAGAAAATCAATATCCCGAATTTAAAATAAAACTTACAAATTAAACCAAACCCTTTAACTCTATTAAATATAGAATATAATCTAAATTTAACAGAAGAAATACTGAAATCAGAAGTAAACACTGAAATACTGAAACAATTGTCTTTAGAGACACTTAATATTAGGTACCCTCCACAAAACTGGCTTCATTTATACACCGACGGATCCTTGATCTCCAGAGAACAAGGTTCCGGTGCAGGTGTTACGTGCTGTCTCTTCTCCTTTATAGATCTCTTGGATATGGAACAACAAGTTTTGATGGTGAAATCATTGCAATAAGTGAAAGTCTCAGGAATCTTCTATGCCACATCAATAAATTTAGGAATGCATTATATTGTCAGACTCCAAAGCAGCTATTCTATCAACCGTCTCTAAACACACACCGTCATCTCAAACAGCAGAAATAACTAAAATGCTCTCTCAATTAATATCACTCAATAAAAGAATTGTATTCCAATGGATACCATCCCATTGTGGAATCCTGGGAAACGAGAATGCAGATGCTTTAGCAAAGAAGGGCAGCACTGCTACTTACAGACCTGTTACTAAATCTACGTATTACTCTGTGAAAAGATTTATTAAATCTACATACTTAGACTTCAACAAACAAAATTTGATAACTCAGTCCCAAGGGAAAAAATGGAACTCCCTGCATCAAAATCCACAGTTAATTCCCGATTTACCACGAAAATCGTCTGTAGCTGCATTTAGATTGGCAACAGGCCATGATTGTTTGGCTAAACACCTGCATGGAATTGGAATATATCAGTCCCCTAACTGTCCATTGTGCAACTCAAACCAAGAAATGGATTCGGAACACCTCAAAATCTGTGCTTCAGTGGCTGGCCATGATAATATCTTTGAAAAATATTGGAGTGCAAGAGGTCAAATGACTTTATTGTCAAACGCCTGGCATTAGAAAACAACAACTTTTGCTCTGAACGGCTCATATTTGGATTATATGCGAAGAGTAGAGGAAGGCAGAAAATAGGAAATGTTGAAGAATGCTGGGTTTTGTAGTGGAAGACCTGCCTTTAGACTGAAAACTGTGAATTAATGAATGAATTAATTAATTAATTAATTAATTAATTGTAACTGGGTTATCAATAGCTAAGCTGAGGCGCTTAATACAGCGATCAATTTGCTAGTGAGTCAGTGACGGATGCTAGAGGAAAAACCCATGGTGCATGTTATGAAGACGACGACGAGAATGATGATGATGATGATGATGATGATGATGATGATGATGATGATGATGATGATGATGATGATGACGATTTGATTTATCATCCAAAATGTATAGCCTACGTGCTGCACTCATTTGTTTCTTCATCACCCGTACTTCCACGTCTGTTTTCTCCGGTTCGTGACGCACTACAGTCGCCTTAGAGCAAGTGTAACAGATGTGAAGGGGTCGGCTTCGCAACCCGAGCACCATGCTTGCGGTTTCCAACGGGCCGCATGAGAAGTGTCAGCTGTTGGGCGCCGGTGGAACAAGTGGGAGACAGATCCTTCCTGTGGGGGGCAGGAATGTCTGTGAGAGGAAGGAAACGGAGGGGTGAGAGGAAAGGAAGCAAACCGGAGGAAAATGTAAAGAGAACAATGAAGAATAGGGGGAAAAGGAGAGAAGAAAATGAAAAAAGGGAAAATGATAGAGGAAAGAGAAAATTTATAAAAGAAAAGCAAGGATAAACATCTTTTCCTCCAGATATGTTTATATACAGCTATTAAAAAAAAAAAAGATGAAAATAATTAGCCTAATAAAGAACAGTGTTGATTGAGAAAAGGTCGTTCGTGTGTATGTATGTATTTATTTACACTGCAAGTGTCAAGCACCTAAAAAGTGGCAGTGGTATATACAATATAAACAATACACAATAAATGATAAGTTTATAACACAATAAAATTTACAATACACAATACAATTTTACAATACATATACAATTTTATACACAATACAATAAGAATACACAATACAATTTAACACAATAATAATAAAACATAAATAAAATACCTAATTTTACAATACAACCTACATAATTATGTATAGGCCCTACATAAGTTTCAATAGTCTTTCACTTTACTCTCATCTCATTCCCTGTAGTGGCACTATGACGCATTTCACTGACACTTTAGCGGTGAGGGTTTGTTCACATTTCACTGACACTCTGTAACACATTTCACTGACACTATAGAACACATTTCATTGACGACTATAAATTATCACTGATCGGAACTGTTCACTGCACTGTAAAACCATAACTTCACTGACTCACCTCTCTTCACTGATACAACAGTTCAAATAAGTCAAATAATTACATCCTTATGCATACCGGTATCTATAAACAGAACTACATTTAGTCTAGTCTAAGGCCCTCTTACACGATATTTTTAAATAATTTACAATTCAAACCAAGGAAGTAACTCGTCAGGCTAGATAAATACATGTCACCTTAAAAATTAAATGTTAAATGTCACCTTAATTTTAATTTGCACTTTATACACAACTTTTATGTTATTCTTGAATCTCCTTAAGGAAGGACAGCCCTCAAAGACCGCTGCAGGTAGGTCATTCCAATCATTTATAGTTCTATTTAAAAATGAGAATTTACCTACATCCGTTTTCTGTTTCCTACATTTGATTTTAAAATTATGATCGTTCCTACCATAGTACGTTGGCTTTTCTAACCGAGCCGTTATGTCTACCCATGCTTTCTGACCTAGATGTGCTCTATGTGTAGACGCCATATTTATAATTACACAGACAGAAGGAATTTAATCGTCCGCTTTATAACATTTTGTTTTCAGATTTTAAGACAGCATACGATCGAGTTCAAAGACATATATTGTATATTATATTTTGTGAAATTTTACAAAATTGTCAAGTCCCCAGTAATACCACAGTCTACTATATACAGTCGCGAATCTTGAGATGTTTTTTTTGCAAATCTCGTGATAAAGCGCTCCAAGCGGTTAGCAACTAGAAACAATAGACTATCCATGATCGACTTTGGACTGTGTCGTATTTCTATCGAGTGGCTAGCTCGTTGCGTATTTTACATTGATGCTTGTGAAATGTTCGTTATTGGTTATAATGAAAATGTTAATGGCTAAAATATAATAATTGGAATAATAATATGGGACAAGAAGGAGACGTTTGTAGTGCTATAAATTGTAGCAACAGTAAGAGAAATAGGCCAGAGTTATCCTTTTTCCGATTTCCGTAAGATTCAAAAAGGTCCTGGGTTTCCATAAGAATGCTGTGCAGAAACAAAATTGTTAATTTGAAGTTCTTTGTGACTGTTAGAATATATAACTACAACGTCTTTGCTTAGAATACATTATATCCTTAAATTTCACAATGAAATGTTTCAGTCTAACCGAAAGGACATTAGATACCGGTTAAAGTTCTGTCACTTAGGCTGCTAAATTTCCAGAGAAATAAAGGTTAGGTCTACTTTTTTTTTCAGAGGATATATTTTTAATTGTAGCTATTAATTTTGTCATTATTTTTATGTGTTATTTTACTAAAGACGTAGAAAAATTAAGTTTGTTTTAATGAAATTTATTGATCACGTTTCATTTCCAATTCTGGTGGGATTATTATAGCTTAGGCCTACTTTTTTCTTCAAATGATATGTTTTTAATTATAGCTGTTAATTTTGTTGTTATTTTTATTTGTTGCTTTACTAGACACGTAGAAAAAGTCTGTTACAATAAAATTTATTGATCACGTTTTATTTCAAATTCTGGTGTGATTATTATTGCTTAACCTCATCCCACTTTATTAACTACGTAAGCCTACACTACAAGTACCGGTACACGTAAGTTACTCCAATTAATTCATATTTCCATTATTATTGTTGTAAAGAGAAATGCAAATTAATATTTATTGGTTTCATAGTTAATTATCGCTATAATCTTGAATGAGTGAAGCTATTATAGTAAATTTCAGTTCGTTTTGCACAAACAAAAATTATATTAACTTATTTCTTGCAGGTATCTTCGAGTTCATGGTGGAATTTAATATACTTCATTAAAATAATAAATTAACTTTATGCATTTAATATTTCAATAATGGAAGGAAGGTCTTAATTTTTCCAAAAGAATACGACAACGAAAGTGTAACATATTTTGTCGTCTGCTAGGAGAGAGATCTGCGATGATGAGGCGATAGTAGCGATCCTAGTGGTGGGCAACTACCCATGTTTGCATTTTTACTACATAGTGAGCTTCGCGACTGTATATAGTAGACTGTGGTAATACATTAAATGCAATAAAAGTTTAAATTCCAGTAAATTAATCAAATTTAACTAATTAATTCATTAATCCGTTCATTCATAGTGTTCCGCCCAAGTACATGTCTTTCACTGCAAAACCAGCCGGGCAAATCGCAATATAGCGAACGTAGAAGCTCCGCCCACGACCCCTCCCACTTTTCCCCTACTAGCTCGACAGACACTCTACGTGATAGGCGAGTGTTGTGTCAAATGCACATTTCATGTGGGTGGGGATAACTTCCCCTACTGGCGTTCGCTATATTGCGATTTAAGCAACCAGCCTTATCCAATATTTCCTGTTTTCCCCTTCTTTTTAGTCTCCGCATGCGATCCATATACGGTTATATTAACGTAATCTGTCATTTGATATCATTTGCCACGAACTTTTCTCCCGTTCACCATTCCTCCCAGTGCGTCCTTCAGTAGGCAATTTCTTCTCAACCAGTGACCTAGCCAATTCTTTTTCTCTTCCTGATCAGTTTTAGCATTGTTCTTTCTTCACACACTCCGTTCTTCTCCATATCCACACTTCAAATGCTTCTATTCTTTTCTCTTGACTTCGTCCTCCAATCTCTTCCTTAGTTCTTTTTCCACAGATCCACAGAACAAGCTCCTTTTTCTATTAAAAACTTCCTTTGCCATTGCTATCCTTCTTTTGACTTCCTGGCAACAGCTCTTGTTTCTGCTTAGGCCTATAGTATACCCCAAGTACTTGAAGCTGTCCACTTGTCCTACTGCCTCATTTCTAATTCGCACGTTTACCGTCTTTATTCGTCTTCTGAGATCCATCAGTATCATTTTACAAAAAGAAAAGGTTGTTGAATAAAATTTATTATTATTGCAGAAAATAAAGAAAAGGTTCCGTCACTGATGTTACAAGATTTGTGAACGCACTTCATATTAACAGAAAGTGTAAAACTCAGGTCTCTGCCTCAAGCAAAAAAGAGATTCATTCTCATAGCATGTGAAAGCTATGCAAATCTCATGGCGTCCAATTAGTTCACAGAAACATAATCGGTAATTATTTTGTAGCTATTTCTTCCATGTCACGGGTGTTACATATGAGTTAATATCCTTCATTTTTACTGTTATAAAACAAGTTTGACATTTGTGAGCCAACATAATTATTTAACTATAACAATAATATTATTGTTATGAACCCAAACTACTGAATATAAATGACAGAAAGATTATAGTCTTGAGTAAAAAGTTCCTTGTTCCTGGAGATCTGGAATTAACAATGCAGACTCTCAGAATATTTCTTCAACAATAGCTCCTTGAAACACATACTGCATTAACCCAGATAAGACTGACGTCCTACATATAGGACACCGGACGTTTCACACAAATATGATAATAACATTGACTATGACAGACTAAATATAAGAAAAAAAAATTGGAGGCAATTTACTCGTATAACACATAAGGATTATGGTATCATGATTGCCGACTATGAAAATCTTACACAGGAATGTTAAAAAAATAAAACGTCCGGGTCCTATATATAGGACGTCAGTCTTATCTGGGTTAACAGCTGATCTCTCTATGTGTAAGCGCTGCAAACTTTAGGGAAACAAAACAGTACCTATTACCCAGCCAAGACCACTTAGATTCAATATCAATAAAACGTGTAAAATATTTTTCTTTTGAAAATAAAAAAAAATAGAATATTTAAATTTAGAGCCTTATGTCTTGCACTAATAATAAACAAATATTTCTGAAAAATACTTTTCATAGGAATTCCCAGTTTGCCCGGAATGGCTGAATTTCTGTCTACCCAATGTATTTATTTTAAATAATTGATTGAATGGCGATCTTACTCGTGTTAATTGTGTAAGCATGTGCGGCTTACAGCTGTTTCGGTGTTTCTTCACACCATCCTCAGAGCCTACTAGATCTCGCACCCACAAAACAGGCAGAGAAGTTCGAGATGACGCCGAGATCTAGTAGGCTCTGAGGATGGTGTGAAGAAGCACCGAAACAGTTGTAAGCTGCACATGCTTACACAATTAACACGAGTAAGATCGCCATTTAATCAATTATTTATTTTCAAGTGTTAAAAGTAGTGTACGAAAGATTCAACATGGCATATTTATTTTATTTTAGTAGGTTATTTTACGGCGCTTTATCAACATCTCAGGTTATTTAGCGTCTGAATGAGATGAAGGTGATAATGCCGGTGAAATGAGTCCGGGGTCCAGCACCGAAAGTTACCCAGCATTTGCTCATATTGGGTTGAGGGAAAACCCCGTAAAAAACCTCAACCAGGTAAAGGCTGGTTCACAATAAACCGGAAACGAGAATCAGAACGAAACGAAAGCGGTAAAATTGTTAAAATGTGTACATTTAAATGTGAGCATTCACAGTTAACGAAAAGCTTGCCGGAGCCCGAGATCGGGAACGGAGAGTTGGCCAAGTTTCAACTTTGGCGTTCACGTTTCCGATCACAGCCTACTAGATTCATTTTATTGCCATCTAAAAGCTATTTTGTTATCGTATATTTTGTAGCCAGAAGACCGTGACATAACCTATGCATTATTTTGTTCTGTGCTGTGCATCATGGAGCAAGTTTTATTTGATGAGATTCTAATATTGAGTGTTGAGGAAAGTCCTCACGTTTACGATAAGCGGCGCGCCTCGTATAAAGATGAGAAAATGAAGGAGAATACGTGGCTTTTAATAGCTGCATCTTTGAACACCGATCGTAAGTAAATCATATTTTATTACTGTATTGGTTGTATTACACACTACATATTCATGCTTCAATTCAGTAACTACTGTTGTGTTCATTTTTGTTCTATTACAAATGTTTCTTCTCTAATTATTTTACGTTATGGTAGACTTAAAATAGGTTGTGATAATAAAGATGCATGGGCATATTTATAGTACCGTACCTAATGAAATGTTTCAGTTGAAATTTCGAAGTTGGTTAACTTGTGTTTATGTTGGCTGCCTTGTACTCATGAGAGAACGCCATTGGTCAATTATACACAAATAACATCAGAATGTGTAATATCGACTTTACATATCGTTATTGACATGCATATCGATATGCATAGTCGTCTACGTTCTCGGTTTATTGTGAATCAAACATTTTCATATTCACGTCCTCTGCTTCTCGTTTTCATTCTGGCTCTCGTTCCCGGTTTATTGTGAATCAGCCTTAACTTGCCCCGACCGGGAATCGAACACGGGCCACCTGGTTTCGCGGCCAGACGCGCTAACCGTTACTCCACAGTGTGGACTACCCAGTGTATGGGAATCTGTGTTCACACTTCGGTTCTTTTGCCCCTTTAAGGGAAAAACGTGCAAGATTTTCTTTACAAGATGGTGGCATCCTATTGCATAATAAAGATATTGGCTACGCAGAAATTGTTTGTAGGGATTATTTTGCTCCCTTCGTAAACACCATAATTGCGTGCACGTAGTGTTCCAAATGACCAAGGTTCGTCCCGTGGGAGAGGCACTACGGGTTACTGCGCCATCTTGTTGCCTACAGGAAGACTATTATATGGGTCGGGGTCGCAGTTACGCAAGAGCCTCCCCCACTGGGAGGACGCAACGCTTGGAAGAACACTAATCCAGCAATTGAGTGGTCGGGGGTGGCGGTCACGTGATCCGGCCCTTCTCAAGGACAACCATCACACCGCCCACCGGAGATGGTCATGCGTGCGTTGCTAGGCTACCAGAACATCTGAACGTCATGTTATCTGCATTATTAATTACAACTGAAGCTTGGCGTTCGTTTGTTTGTTGCGCTACCATATTTGTTGTTGTTGCTAGGTCACGAAATCGTACTGACAAAAGAGTATCCCTATTAATTTATGAGTAATACTAGCTTAAATTACCCGGCGTTGCCCGGGTTTTAAATTTTGGCCTATTTCTAAATAAACTGTATGTTAGACTTATCGGAGACCTCGGCAAGGGAACTATATAAAACCAAAACGAACCATATTTACTTATGTTTTCTCCTCCTAGTGACGAATATTAAAGAAAGTGCCACTAATATCCAAAGAAAGTGACTAATCGAAATAATTCCATCTCACCTATGAATAGAGTTTTAACAACATTAAGACCTTATGCTACAGGGATATTTAAGATATTTAACATTGTGATTGATGATAATATTTATCGGACCACGGCATTATGCATTTTTAAGCCTTTCTGCCCACAATATATTTAATTTCCTTCAAGGCCAAACTACAATCTGTAACGGATGGATTCTATCAAATACATGGATTTCAGGGTGTTTTGGAGTGACAGAGACTATATTCATCAGAATTCACTCTCCTGGAGAAGGCAATGTAGAACACTACCACAATAGAAAATCATATTTTTCTATAAACGGCCAAGTCATTAGTGACCATAACTTATTAATAAGAGACGGGTTAACAGTAACAGTAAAATAGGCTCTATATTATTATTGCAATATTATAATATTGTAATATTATCACAAATATTACTATAACTTATAATAATTGCTTAAAATCGAATGGCTATAATAGCATTACGTGGGATAAAAACATCATCTTCTTTCGTTTTTCCAGTTAATATTGCCACTCATATTACGTTTCGCATGAGTTTTTTACACAAATTCTTCTTAGTGCATAATTTTGGTGCGTCAATATTTCGCAATAGTAGATCTACTATGGCTATTCAATATTAAGTAAATTATGTGGTAGCAATCCTTGTAGTTTGAAAGAATTCTAGAATTCAATTGAATAAAACAGTCTGCTCACTATCTACAAAACTGCATCGAGGAATTCATAATACGGTCCTGGACTGCGTAAAGATACTTATTGCATGAATTATCTAGTTTTAGCCTTCATGATGTGTAACAACAATGTAATTTAATTTCGTGTTAAAATTTCCAAGGCCTCGTGAAAGTCTATGTTGAATACAACAGACAATAATAAAGAACAATTGACTGTAGAAGATTTTGCATTTTAATATAATACATGAATATTTGATCTATTTATTTTTATTTTTTATATATTTAATTAATTTAACTTCCATTTGCACAATTTTAATGTAGCCTATGTTCTTCTCCTGGTTATGAAGGTTAAATGTGCAAATTTTGGCACATATTGGTCAAAGCGTGTAGATTTGTATAGAGAACATACACATATACATACATACATACATACATACATACATACATACATACATACATACATACATACCCACATTCAATTTTATATATTAAGATGTGCATTATTATATTGAAAAGTTACTTTAAAATCAGTCTTGTGGGTGTGTTAAGGGTATATGTACGTGAACGACCACAAATATTATCAGAAAGTGCAGGTTTAAATTTCTAAAATTTTATAAGACATTGAGCTCACAATTGGACAAAAATTACAAGGTACCACAACAAGACTCTCAAATATCTGATAAAAGCATAAGAACACGTTACTAATAATATTTTTCAAACCTCTTTTATCAGAGTATGAAAAAAAAAACAAACAAAAAATTCTGCAGTTACATCATTTGGTAACCATAACATTTTTATGGTCTCTCTGACATCTTTAATATTTTTGCTGCATGTAATGAACACTTATTTCTGAACAGTAGACTACTCTCAGACATGTAGAGTTGTTTATTTTAATATAACTAATGTTTTATTTGTCCAATATAAAATATATTAAAATTTACATAATGTTTTGTGACCCAGTTTTTCTATTTTCAAAGAAATGGGCATTATTGTAGTCTACCTTTTGCATAAATTCATGTTAAGTCAGCGTATAAAATTTCAGAGTTCTATCTCTAATGGTTGTGGAGTTATGAAATAATATGTGTGAAAATTTTGAAATTTTGGAAAATTTAATTTAAGAAAAAAGTAGATTCTTAAAAATATTATTAGTAACCTTTTTTATACTTTTATCAGATATTTAAGTTCTAATAAGTCTTGTTGTGGTACCTTGTAATTTTTGTTCAATTGTGAGTTCATTTCCTTATAAAATTGCAGAAATTTAGAGCAATTATGATCGTTCACGTAGTCTATATATACCCTTAACACAGGTTTCCTCAATCAAAAGCTAACTTCTTTCTCCAGTTCTCTCGATTTAGCCAGTCTTCATCTGTCAGGTTTCTTTTCTGCAAAATCTTCCTCATCTTCTCTGCTCATGTGGGTTGTGGTCTACCCTTCTTCCTTCCTTCCTTGTAGAATAAAACTACAGGATGATCCGTTTGGGTATGGATAAAATAAAAACACCGTAAAACATTTACTACTGAACTTTATTTGTTGAAACCTTGTGCATACAACACTGAAAGATGGGAGATTCCTCAGAGCTCAACATGACCCCCATTGCGCACCCTGCACAACTCATAACGGTGATGCAATTCAGCCCATGTCCGTTGTAACATAAGAGAGGTGATTTGTTCAAAAGCTTGAGTAATTTTTACTCTCAGATCATCAATGTTCCTGGGTTTCTGTGAATAGACGATGTCTTTAACAAAACCCCACACGAAGAAGTCTGGGGACCAAGTCAAGAGATAGCTGCTTCTCGTACTGGGTTTCGCCTGCGACCTCCTGCATTTTTTTTTAACACAAAACCTGTTTCTACAAATGTTCGATACCACAACATTATGGAATCGTATTTAGGTACATTACGCACACCATACTCACGTCGAAATTCCCTGTGAACTCTTTTAACACTCTCAAATTCAGCATACCAAAGAACACATTGTGCCCGCTGTTGATTTGTAGTAGCCATTTTAATCATTACGATTTTCATTTGTCCTGTCAGATTATGCATTGTTGATTGTCATATATGGAAACTCCCATCTTTTAATCATAATATAACCAGCAAGAAATTTGTCCTACTATCATAATAGCTTTATAATAATAAATTAATATTATCCATGCCCAAACGGATCAGACTGCATATACTCATTTCTGATCACATGTGACAATTCTCCAGATAAATTTATCATCCATGGAATTAGCGGTAAACTGATGACAGATATCCACTGTGCGTTGGACTTGTTGACTTTCTAATGTATTGTAGCTATTTTAGTAATCTACGTTAATTAAATATGATCGGTGTGGTACTAAATCATAATGTCACTCATATCGTACAGTAAAGCCTATACAACCTCGTGTCGATGCTTGACTGGTCTAATCTGGACAGATCTGGCACATTTTAATAGGAATCTTTGAAATTGATTACCACGCCTAGGCGCCTATGACAACACATGGGGCTACAATATACAGTAGTGGCAAAAAAAAAAAACCGGGCCGATCCTTCTAGCTGATACAAAAGAATCCTGTGCTGTGTATTGTGTCAAACTGTGGTAATTTCAATATGGATAGTGAAGCCAGAGGTATGTACTTACTTACTTACTGGCTTTTAAGGAACCCGAAGGCTCATTGCCGCCCTCACATAAGCCCGCCATTGGTCCCTATCCTAAGATAGATTAATCCATTCTCTATCATCATATCCCACCTCCCTTAAATCCATTTTAATATTATCTTCCCATCTACGTTTCCGCCTCCCTAAAGGTATTTTTCCCTCCGGCCTCCCAACTAACACTCTATATGTATTTCTGGATTCGCCCATACGTGCTACATGCCCTGCCCATCTCAAACGTCTGGATTTAATGTTCCTAATTATGTCAGGTGAAGAATACAATGCGTGCAGTTCTGTGTTGTGTAACTTTCTCCATTCTCCTGTAACTTCATCCCTCTTAGCCCCAAATATTTTCCTACAGCCGATGAGGGGTGGTCCTCCAGCTTGGGGATTGGGCGAAGGGCTGACAACCCATCACCGTAAAAAAACAGCTTGTTACGAATCCTCCAGAGGTGTGTACTGCTATTTAATATAAAAATACGCAGTTACCTTTGCCGAATAGAGGTGTAAATGTAATATTGATGCCAGATGAAAATAAAACTTTCAAAGTTTTTTCTTCTGTAAGTTTGAGCCACTGAAGGAAACAAAAGACGTTAAGAATCGAACAAATGCAATAAATGTCATTGTTACAATTAATTATAATTAATTATACAAGATGAATGGTTTTGTGATTGGCAAAATTTGAATCTGTGACTCTGAAATCAGCTACAAGGTTCGGTCCGGTTTTTTTTTTTTGTCGCTACTGTACTGTTAAAAACCTTGGAGTTTACTTTGATACGCATTTAAACTGGAATAACCAAGTAACCCATATTAGCAAAAAAGTGCTTTCCATACTACATTCCTTAAACAGCATTCGAAAATTCCTTCCGCTATCACTCAAGAAAATACTAGTGGAAACACTAGTAATGCCCCACTTCGATTAGCTATTGTGATTTTCTACTGACTGATCTCAATGTCAACCAGTCGCAAAGATCACAACGTGTTCATAATTCTTGTGTTCGCTTCGTCTGCGATGTCCGTCGCACTGACCACATTACCCCATCCTTCCAAACTCTAAACAGGCTACGGCTTAACGAACGTAGAAATTTTCATTCTCTTGTTCTCCTTTTCCAAGTCCTTCACACCTCTACACCTACCTACCTTGCCTCCCGTTTCAGTTACCTGTCATCATATCATAATCTCTTCACACGCACGCAAAATAGCCGCATACTAGCCATACCAACACATAAGACATCATCGTATTCATCATCATACACAATCTCGCTCTCGCGCTTGTGGAATACCCTATCCAGTGACATCAGAGACTGTCGGAATTTAGTAGCGTTGAAAAGCAAGCTTATTAAGCATTTTCTTACAGCGTACAGTAGGTTTAATTTGTATTTAATCGATAAAAGAAATGCTTCTCTCTTCTTAACTTTTACAATAAACTGTCTAGCTTTTATTAATCAGTTAATATTTTAGTACTTTGATTTTTATTGTATCTGTAAATTTAATATTAATTGTAATTATAATTGTAATTTTATTCTTAATATTGTAGTTGTAATCCCCTGGTAGAGGGGAAGAGAAGATCTGATGTCCTTATCTCTACCAGGTTAAATAAATAAATATCACTGACGGAATTCTTTCTCACTGACACCTATAACAACACTTGGGATTACAATATTCATATCATTGCCGGAATTCTATCCCACTGACTACCGTTAAAGATATTAACCGTCACATACACCATTGGGACCGCAGTGACCAGGTTAAGTAAAGACTGAAAGTGTGAGAAAACTGTAGACCGAGTCACTCCCACAATCTGTATGCCTCCGGTTGAGAACTCTATACACAGGAAGTGTGTTCATTGCACATGAAAGCAGAGCCTCTTACAAGGTCCGCCTGTAAACCAAAACCTGGTCGAGTTGCTATAGCGACTGTTTTGGGAACAATTGAGAGGTGCTCTGCAATAACAAAATATGTACACATACCTTGGCAAATGCACTTACCTTGCTGTTCCATCACATAGGTGGCCAGTATGAAATGTCTTACTGCTTATGGGCTAATCCATATGAAATCGATCAGTAAAAAACCTCGCATTTTTTTAATACTCTAATATTTCCCTGTTTATACAAGGTGCTGAGGAGAGTGCATTTTCAAAAATATACTATCGAAAGTCAAACAGTTTTCGTATTATTGAGCGACAAATTTAGCGTATTTTATAAAAACAAGCCTCTTCAGCGCTCAGAACTCTGGAACCATTTACTGCAGAACATTGAACAAGAGCTCATTTTGAAGCTGAAGTTTAGTAGGTTATGATAAGAAGTAATACTTATTTTTATTGTATACAGAGAGACAGATAATCTGATTTTACTTACTTTTAGGCTTTTTGCCCATTTGTAAAAATGTAAAAAAATATTGAGAAAAAACCTTGCATTATTAAGAGGGATTCGGCATTGTTTGCTTAGTGGCTCGGCAATAAGTTTCGAGGGTATTAAATAGATTATTTTCACACGCCCAGTCTTGAACGGTGCAGTACCGCACGCACTGGTCGAGAGATGAAGATAAGCGAGCATTGGGCGTCATTTTACTCCTGTGTTTATGAAAACTTGTGATAAAGCTAGCCCAGCCATGACTGTTAGACGACACATCACGTGTTTGTCTCCTGGACTTGCTCGTCTCGACTACCTACAGTCAGCTGGTTAGTTCACGCTCATACCATTTATTTTCTTTATTTTATATTTTCAACACTTTCTTATCAACGGTGCACCAGTAAAAAAAAAATATGTGTTTATTTATACTTTCAATCCGGAATATAACCATATATTTTAAAAATATTTTTTCGTGGGCAAAGGCGTCTTAATGAAGAAAAATCTAAATTTCTCCATTTCCATAAAAAAAAATAAGAAAACTGTTTACAGTCAATATAAACTTTTTTTTCTCAGCATCAAAATAAACCATGATTTTGATCATTGGGTGAAAGGGTTTCGGAGCCACAACAGTTTAAAGTTGCTAATTTTATGAAAATACGATAAATTTAAATATTTTAAATTTAAACGCTATGAAGTTCTGATGCCTCAAACTTTGCACAAAGCATTGTATCAACGGACAGAAAAAGTTTCATTGTATTTAAAAATTGCAAGGTCAATTTTCTCTATATTTCGGTCGATTTGAGATGGAATAGCACAGCTTATAATTTGACTATGTCGCAGTTTCGTTACGTCGACATATAATAACCGATGGGTGTAGAAACGTGATGAACGGAGTGAAGGTGGAGTTTAATACTGACATGAACACGTGTCGTACGGAGCTATTTCGAGTAGGTGGGTGAGTAGATGTTGCAGAGAATGTGACTGGACGTGGTCACGTGGTCCAGTCCGTCAGCTGGTACTTTCTCCTGACTCACTCCGCGCACCTGTCGGTCGTCTTGGAGACAATGACACCTCCCATTAGCGTGGCTATTGTTGTGGATATGACGGCGCTCGTTTCCGCCCGTAACAATACGCTGTCAGAGCCCAAGGAATTCAGGTCGGCCGCACTTAGCAAGTGCGTGTTTTTCACACAGTGGGCCTCCGGCCCGCACCAATTTCAGGCTCGCAGTAAGGTTTTCTGCCTTAAGTCGATCACCTAATTTCGCTTCTATAAAACATACTAATAATAATAATAATAATAATAATAATAATAATAATAATAATAATAATTTATTTAACCGTCCACACCTGTGGAGTAACGGTCAGCGCGTTTGGCCGCGAAACCAGGTGGCCAGGGTTCGAATCCCGGTCGGGGCAAGTTACCTGGTTGAGGTTTTTTCCGGGGATTTCCCTCAACCCAATACGAGCAAATGCTGGGTAACTTTCGGTGCTGGACCCCGGATTCATTTCACCGGGTTTATCACCTTCATATCATTCAGACGCTAAATAACCTAGATGTTGATACAGCGTCGTAAAATAACCCGATTAAAAAAATTATTTAACCTGGCAGAGTTAAGGCCATAGGGCCTTCTCTAACACTCAACCAGGAGTAAAACTGCGTTACAAAAAACACTACAAATTCACAAACTACACTACAATTTTACACACAAAACTGAATAAGATAATAATGATAAAATGTAAACAACAAGTACTGTAAGTAGAAATCAGACATAATATATAACATACAAAAAGAAAGGAAAAAGCATAATAAAATGTGAACAGCAGGCCAAAATAAATGAGACATATAAAGTATAAAAATAAGACAATTATTGATAATAATAATAATAATAATAATAATAATAATAATAATAATAATAATAATAATAATAATAATAATAATAATAATAAAATAGTGTAGTACAAAAATAGCATATAAATGAATACAATATTTTTAGGAATATACTGTAAGGAAAATTATGATTATATATAGCTCAACTTATCACATTATAGATATACCATTATCGGAAAATATGAAGACAAATATATAAAATAAGTTAAATGTCACTAAAACATAAAAAAAAAATATGAATACGTGGAAACATGCAATACAAAACTTGTTATAATAGTAAGTAAGTTTGGCAACTCGTCATAAGATAATTTTCTAACTTGGAGTTGAAAGTTTTCAAGGTTCGGCAGCCCTTGACTTCAGGCGGCAGAGAGTTCCAGTGACGAGAGGTAGCAACAGTGAAAGATGAGGAATACAGAGATGATGTGTGAAGTGGAATTTCTAGCGTGTTATCGCGTTGTGATCGAGTATTAATATTATGATAGCAAGAGAGAGTATGAAAACGAGCGAATAACTAATAGGGGGATGAAATGTGCATAATTCGATCTAAGAGAGAAAGTGAGTGCAGATTTCTCCTCTCATGTAACCTAAGCCATAATAACTTCTCGAGAGAAGCCCTGATAACTTCTCGAAAGAAATTATTTATTATTTTATTATTTTTCCGCGCTGTCACCTACATATCATGATACAACCTATAGGATGAAGGAATTCCAAGGACTTAATAAGATCTTAATTTTGACCTATAAACTCTTTTCCTTGTTTGAGAATAAGGTGCTTAGGAAAATATTTGGGGTTAAGAGGGATGAAGTTACAGGATGTGAAAAGTTACACAACGCAGAATTGCACGCATTGTATTCTTCACCTGACATAATTAGGGGCATTAACTCCGAGACGAAAGCAGATACCATATAGACGAGCGTTTCTCAAACTTTTTTGAAGTGAGGACCACTTTTTTAAGTCAGAACAGTTCCGCGAACCAACTTACTCTTGTTCCCTTCGAAAGCAAATTTATCATTTTTGTACCATATTTTAATACCAGTATACTTACATTTTAAAATGGAATTAATTAATTATAATACTTTTCTAATTATATTTTGTGTAGCCAATCACAAGTAACTTGTAACAAATTCTGTGCATTGTTGATTCATCGCTTGCCTATTAGCAGTTAAATAGTTGTTTGAAATTCTACTTATGTGGTACACGCAGTAGTTGTCCATGTCTCTGTTAAATAGTACCCATTATAAGTAATGGAAAACTGGCTTCGATCCGGATCTTTGAAAAGAAAGGAACATGATGATACGCTTCATTTGGGCAGTGCTAATAGTTCATAAGTTGTGTGTGAAGAAATATATTAATATCAGTGATTATAGTGCCATTAAAGAAATATCTACTAGTAGCTATTCAAAGAAAAAATACTTTCGTAAATATAACAAGAGTTATTTGGAACCTGGATTTACTTGGTGTGGCAATGAGAGTGAATCAAAACCTCGGTGCGTTGTTTGTTATGAAGTGCTTTCAAACGAATGTATGAAACCCGCGAAATTGAAACGGCACTTAGAGACGAAACACGCTAAAAAGTAAACCTCTCGAATTTTAAAATAGGGGGAATCTAAAATTTCTTATATCTTCATCTGGAAAAACAAACAAAAAAATTTATGCAGAAATAGGCTATGCCCGATTTTCAACACGTAAAGATGCAATTTGACACGTTCTATTATTGGTATACGACGTACTGAACGTGCCCATTTCAATGTGCAGACTGGGTGTCGGTAAAACTTTTAAAGAAAGTCATCAGTATATCAAAAGTTTCGGTACTTTGGTCCTCTGTTATGAATTCGGGTGGTCCCTGGCTGGGTTACAGGCGCGGCGCCAGATGGCAAGGAAAAGATGGCGAGAAACGCCACGTTCATAGTGCTTTAAATCTCTCTTTTGTTGCTGAGAGTAGAGTGGGAAGTGGGTAGACAGGTAGGGTAAGAAATTTCATAAAATATTAGTAGGCCTACTGGGAGAAAAAGTGAAAGGCGATTGCCATGTGTCATTTCGAAACTCTGAGATTTTCAGCTATAGTGTCATACGCAATTCGTTTGAATTTTATTTTATTTTATTCTTTTTTGAAGGACCACAAGGGCAGAACTCGAGGACCACAGGTGGCCCGCGGACCATAGTTTGAGAAACGCTGATATAGACTATCGATCCCACAACAGCTTAAAAGCCTGAAAAT
This sequence comes from Periplaneta americana, assembly GCA_025594305.2. Lineage (NCBI taxonomy): Eukaryota > Metazoa > Arthropoda > Insecta > Blattodea > Blattidae > Periplaneta > Periplaneta americana. The sequence continues at coordinate 193,127,083 of JAJSOF020000005.1, forward strand.
TTCAACTTTATCATATTGAAAAGAAATTATACGTAATGTAAGCTATTAGTTAATTATTAATTTTATATTTACAATAATGTTCTCTCTGCAGGAAGTCGCTGTATGAGTGCAACTTGATTCAGCCCGTTACCTAGCAACGCCGATACTAGTGTGTGTGGTCCGAGTGTTGTGCATGGCTTACATTAAGGCCTATAAAGAAATAAAACGCAAAACATTATAAAACAGGGCGCGGATTTGCACACTGGCCGGGTGTAACAATTACGAGCTCTTTCAGGGTCGACTAGCCTGCCATCCTGAATGGAGAAAAATTATTTTTAATTGACCGAATCTCCTGCACTGGCGTGATTTCTCAATTAGTGAAGCTGGTAGTGGGAGAACTTGCCGAAAAGAGCTGTAGGGAAAGATACAACAAAAGACATCACTCTACTTTTTCTCAATGAAGTTATTTTTACACCTCCCCATCTCTTTCTTCTCTCTCTTTCTTTCTTCCTTGCTTTCTTCCTTCCTTCCTTTCATTTAGTCTCTCTTCTTCCTTTCTTTCTTCCTTTCTTTCTTTCTTTCTTTCTTCCTTTCTTTCTTCCTTCCTTTCATTTAGTCTCTCTTCTTTCTTTCTTTCTTTCTTTCTTTCTTTCTTCCTTTCTTTCTTTTAGTCTCTTCTTTCTTTCTTTCTTTCTTTCTTTTAGTCTCTCTTCTTTCTTTCTTTCTTTCTTTCTTCCTTCCTTCCTTTCATTTAGTCTCTCTTCTTTCTTTCTTCCTTCCTTCCTTTCATTTAGTCTCTCTTCTTTCTTTCTTCCTTCCTTCCTTTCATTTAGTCTCTCTTCTTTCTTTCTTCCTTCCTTCCTTTCATTTAGTCTCTCTTCTTTCTTTCTTCCTTCCTTCCTTTCATTTAGTCTCTCTTCTTTCTTTTCTTCCTTCTTCCTTTCATTTAGTCTCTCTTCTTTCTTTCTTCCTTCCTTCCTTTCATTTAGTCTCTCTTCTTTCTTTCTTCCTTCCTTCCTTTCTTTTTTAGTCTCTCTTCTTTCTTTCTTCCTTCCTTCCTTTCATTTAGTCTTCTTCTTTCTTTCTTCCTTCCTTCCTTTCATTTAGTCTCTCTTCTTTCTTTCTTCCTTCCTTCCTTTCATTTAGTCTCTCTTCTTTCTTTCTTCCTTCCTTCCTTTCATTTAGTCTCTCTTCTTTCTTTCTTCCTTCCTTCCTTTCATTTAGTCTCTCTTCTTTCTTTCTTCCTTCCTTCCTTTCATTTAGTCTCTCTTCTTTCTTTCTTCCTTCCTTCCTTTCATTTAGTCTCTCTTCTTTCTTTCTTCCTTCCTTCCTTTCATTTAGTCTCTTTCTTTCTTTCTTCCTTCCTTCCTTTCATTTAGTCTCTCTTCTTTCTTTCTTCCTTTTCCTTTCTTTTAGTCTCTCTCTTTCTTTCTTCCTTCCTTCCTTTCATTTAGTCTCTCTTCTTTCTTTCTTCCTTCCTTCCTTTCATTTAGTCTCTCTTCTTTCTTTCTTCCTTCCTTCCTTTCATTTAGTCTCTCTTCTTTCTTTCTTCCTTCCTTCCTTTCATTTAGTCTCTCTTCTTTCTTTCTTCCTTCCTTCCTTTCTTTTAGTCTCTCTTCTTTCTTTCTTTCTTTCTTTCTGTCTTCATTTCCTTCTTTCTTTATCCCTTTCTTTCTTTCTTTCTTTCTTTCTTTCTTTCTTTCTTTCTGTCTCCATTTCCTTCTTTTTATCCCTTTCTTCCTTCCTTTCTTTCTTTCTTTCTTTATCCCTTTCTTTCTGTTTTCATTTCCTTCCTTCTTTATTCCTTTCTTTCTTTCTTCATCCCTTTCTTTCTTTCTTTCTTCCTTTCTTTCTGTTTTCATTTCTTTCCTTCCTTCTTTATTCCTTTCTTTCTTTCTGTCTTCATTTCCTTCTTTCTTTATCCCTTTCTTTCTTTCTCCATTTCCTTCTTTCTTTATCCCTTTCTTCCTTCCTTTCTTTCTTTCTTTCTTTATCCCTTTCTTTCTTTCTTTCTGTTTTCATTTCCTTCCTTCTTTATCCCTTTCTTTCTTTCTTTCTTTCTTTCTTTCTTTCATTCATTCTTTCTTTCTTTCTTTCTCCCTTTCTTTCTTTTTCTATTTTCTCTCTCTTTCTCCCTTTCTTTATTATCCTCTCTTTCTTTCTTCCTTCCTTTTTCCTTTTCTTTCTTTCTTTCTTGTTTCCCTTCTCTCTTCCTACCCCTTCTTTCTTTCTCCCTTCCTTTCTTTGTTTCTTTTCCATTTCTTTCTTTGTCTCTTTATTTCTTTCTCTCTCTCCTTCCTTTCTTTTTTCGTTTCTCTCTCTCTCTGCCTTTCTTTCTTTTCCATTTTTTCTTTCTCTTTCTTTCTACCTTTCGTTTTTTCTTTCTTAATCTCTTTCTTTATTTCCGTGTTTCTTTCCTCTTTTCTTATTTATCTACCTTTCTTTTTTTCTCTTTGTTTCTTTCTTTTTTATTTTCTTTCCTCCTTTCTTTATAAATTTGTTATATATTCTTGGGCCTAAATTACTACTTTCATTAAATACTGTAACAGTGTTGCATTTTGGTTCAAACAATCTTAAAGAATTCATACCTTTTGTTTCATAACTATGAGAATACAATTGAAAATTATTTCGATTTTTATGTATGAATTTTATTAATACAATATAATAAATCTGTCTTATGTTAAGTACATTAAAGTCTAAAAACACATTTTGAGATGGAAAATCAATAGGTTTATGAAGACATATTTTAATTATTTTCTTCTGTAATAAATAAAGTGGATTAAAATTGGATTAGAGTGTTAGGCCGGAGGGAATAAGACCTTTGGAGAGGCCGAGACGTAGATGGGAGGATAATATTAAAATGGATTTGAGGGAGGTGGGATATGATAATAGAGACTGGATTAATCTTGCTCAGGATAGGGACTGATGGCGGGCTTATGTGAGGGCGGCAATGACCCTCCGGTTTCCTTGAAAGCCATAAGTAGGGCCTAAGTGTTATCAGTAGCAAATCATATTGATATAGTTACAAAATTAATTGAGAGAAATAATATACTTAGGGAAAAATTACATTTGCTTTTAAGTTCATGATACTTATCAACAAAGGAAATTTCTCGTATGAGTTTTTTTTTTTAATTCTGAATTTGAAAATTTTGTTATTAAAAGTAGCGAATTCTAGGTAAAGTGTTACTGAATTATTATATATATATATATATATATATATATATATATATATATATATATATACGTGAACCATAACTTGTTGTTTGAAAAGTGAGTCTGTAAATTAAATTCTCTTCTCTTTTCGATAGCAGTTTTAATAAGAAAATTGCATCTATATTGAATTATGATTCCCGGTTTAATTTAACTCGTACATACTGAATATCAATAAAATCCATCCAATGGTTATGAAGAAACCTCTGTACACAGATACCCGTAACAGACAGACGGCTTTTCCAACTTCTGCAGCACCACAATAAGACTTGAGGCTACGACTTTTACGGACTTACTAATAAAAACTCTATATACAGACGTTTAACTGTCTTATACTTATACAACGAGTAGCTCGTTTATAAGTCGTGTGTAAATTCCTTACTAATAATCACTACATACGTCGTGTATAACAGTACAACTGTTACACAGCTACGTCATAGTTTCGTCATTACTTCGTTACGAAAGGTAATAGAATGTCTGAGGTTATCTACTGCATCCGGTAGAGCGCTCTAGTGTGGTGTGTTAAATATCGATAGTACAACTGGCTCTAATCGATTGCCACACTACATTTTGGTCAAAGAGTACAAGCTACAGCAATATTATTCTAATAATTCTATGATCTTTGATTTGTTCTGTGGTTACAAGGCAACCATCATCATAAAATGACAGTCGATACGAACTGCTGTTAGAGGGGCGGCCATTTTTTTTCCCTATATACAACGCTTAAACAAAGGGTTTCGTGTATATAGCTACTGCAAAGCAATTCCCATTGTATAGTTATAGGCTGTTTATACGTCCATAGCTTATTCACGGTTTATTGGTAACGTTTTCTGTCTCAACTCTGCAGAAGTCTCGTATAAAAACTATTCACGGTTTATTAGTAAGACTTTTAAGGGTTGTAAACACCCTGAGAAAAGAGGCAACCTTGTAACACCGCAAGTCAACGGACCTTCATTATACGGCGAGGATGTGTACACGACCTTGCGAGGATCCGCTTACGCCAGAATAAAAATCTGAGTACACCTTGGCGGAAGTTTGCAAATTGCGGCTCGCTTGATGGTGTTTATTCCGTTCGCTTCGCCAAACTGCACACGACTCAGATATAAAAAACGTGAGAATTTCCGCGTGTGAGCGGGATTCGAACGGAAGCAGGTGCGGGCCACACGCGGCTGACCACTCAGCTTCAGTTGTTAGTTCGCGGGTTGCCGTCCGTTGTCATGAAATCGACGGGTTATACAGGGACATCATTTTATTTTTACTAACATTTTTAATATTAACCTGTCTATACCTTTAGAGAACCGGAAACACCGCTTGCTCCCCCCTCCAAGACTGGAGTTCGATGATACTGGCGTAAAACACAAATCACTCTACTAGATATAGGAAGGAAGAAAAGTAGTTCATCCATTTACGTAAACTAGGAAATATCGCGATTTTGAGTTTGATAATTTTCATTAGGTTTTTCTTTAATCAAAGTACAGTACTGTATTAAGAATAAATGTTTTTACTCACGAAGTGAGTTATCCATGCGAACGTATTCATTATGCAGTGTATATTATACTGTCTACAGCACATTAGCGTACAATATAGAGAAAGAAGTTAAATTGAAAAATAATCATAATATGAATATTTAAACACAATTTGAAAATGGTGGCCGTTCATTTCGATACAGGCTTCAGTTCTTTTCTGCATATTATCACACTATAGACTATTGCATCTAATTCCAATTGCCAGTTTCGTCCTTCGTACTAGTAACTCATGTTGAAATAATTCTGTACCTACTCTACGTACTGTAAATTCAATCTTCACTTCTGCCCGACCCGAAAATATAAAATTACTCAGACATGCTATCTACTGTCCGTCCAAGTGGTTATGCCGCAGGATTGTAGAAAGGGAGGAAATCACGTGACAGTTAATTGCTTAACGACGCCCTTTTATTTAAGTTAAATTAAACAGCTGTATAATATTACGTAAAGTTCCAATTCCTAAGAGAAATTAATATTTTCAGAAAAGAGCTAAGACAGCCCAGCTATTACAGAGGGGCGAGCAGAAGCAGGTGGGGGAAATCGGGATGCGACGTAGGCAAACGGACAGTACTTGTGCGAAAATATGATTCTTTCGTCACTGGAAAACGCGAACATATTTCTGGAACGTACTATACTCAGTAACTCAGTACTGCTTACTATCTGCGGTCTTGGTTCTGTGTGGAGTTGGAACTTCCTTAGTAGAAGGAGTGGGAGTGAAGTACATTCAAAAACTCAGGTACTATAAAAATTGAAGTAAAAATAAATGATGTCCCTGTACTACGCACATAGTAACACAATATTCGGAAGATCCAGTGGCTTCACGGCCTTCTTGTAGCCAATTCCTTTGAGCTATGATTTTTTGCTTCCAGCCTTCATGAGGAGAATACATTATTTCATGACGTTTCAGCCATAGTATGGACCGGTGCCCACCCATCATTATGACGAATTTGGGGAGATAGCTGCAGTAGATAGCGAAATCCAGTTCCGTAAACCAGTTTCAACTATTGGGAGAAGGGATCATGGTGCTTACCACACGTTACTTTCGTATTATTTGGCTGATCTTTTACCTCTGAAGACGTATGTGGACGTGAGGCAAGCAATTGGCTTGTGGTCTTGGCTCTCTATAAGCTGTTACGCACACGATTATTATTATTATTATTATTATTATTATTATTATTATTATTAATCTTCATTTCATGGTATAGTTCAGTCCCTGTTCTGGCTTCAAAGGTGTTTCCATCTTTTCATTTGTCATCCCCGATTTCGTCCTTTCGGTTGGTAGTTCAGTACTTTTTGAAAAGTCTAGAGTCATCTATTCCGTACTCGTACACATGGTGTCTCGAATCCTGTCTGTAGCCTTCTAGCCTAATGTCTTCGTTTCCAAATTTCTTCATTCACACTGTTACATTGCGCAGGAACCTTATCTCAGCAGCCTGTTTTCTACTAGAATCTTTTTGTGTGACTATTACACTTTTACTACGTCACACTACTTTTGACCAATAAAACGGTACGAAAGGACGTCTTTCAACCAATCATGGCTGCTTATCGCACAATTTTATCGCGTCCCTAGAATTTGTTTAATTTTATCGCTTCCCTAGCATTTTTTTATTTTTATCACTACCCTAGCATTTGTTTCTTTGTTTGCCAACATTTCAAACTGTACTGGTCTGGACGCCAATAAAACAGAAAATTACAAACCACTCCAGTCGATGCACAGCACTTTCAAATATGACTCGCATTGGCATTCAAGAACAAGAATTAATAAAGATCACTGGTCATAGCTATGCATCTTCCCTGAAACACTATTTACAAATAAATGAAGAGCACCATTCGGAAATCCTGAATAAGTTGAGGGATGCACCATGTACATCAACGAGTTCACTTCTTTTACGTACACGTCCAATATAACATCAACTGAACCACCAACCACTAAAGCATTCAAATTTAAAAATTGTACTTTCAATAATTGTTTCTTTTAAAATTATTCATGTTTATTTTTTATTTCATCATCGTTAATTAAAACGTTTCTTGTTTATTTCATCATTCCTAATTAAAACTTTTCTAACACTCGTTTATATTATTTAGGTTATGTTTGTTATAGCTTCTGCTATATGATATTATGTATAGTCACGTATCAGAAATTGTTTAATACTAAGATCTATTGAAAATCATCTGTCAAGTGACGTTGATTACTGGGATAGGGATAATTGAAGTGGAATGCAACTGTTTTAATAAAAATGAAACTGAATCAACAAAGCCTTCTTGACCAGTAACCGTCCACAGAGTTCAATGAAGATTCCATAGTTGGCACAACTGATAACAAGAAAACAGCTAAAAAGCACAAATAAACTCAAAAATTTAATCAACAACATATACAAAAACAATTAATTAATTTTAATATAAATATAAAACAAAAAAAAAATGCGTCAAACAGAAATGTTGCCATCTACTAGCGTAATATTTGTATTGTTGAGATGGTACAAATTTGAAGACAGTTTTGTATTTTCGTAAGTCAATTAATATTTTATTGTATTGAAGTACTTCGTTACTTCTAATCTTTATATACTTTCTTCTAATCGTGTAATAGTCAATTAAATCCCACTCGAGTTTTGATTTTCTCTAACTAAATCAAAACCTCTAGTGAGATTACTGTTGACTATTACACTCTTACTACGTCATACTACTTTTGACCAATAAAACGGTACGAAATGACGTATTTCAACCAATCATGGCTGCTTATCGCACAATTTTATCGCGTCCCTAGCATTTCTTTAATTTTATCGCGTCCCTAGCATTTGTTTAATTTTATCGCGTCCCTAGCATTTGTTTCTTTGTTTGCCAACATTTGAAACTGCGCTGGTCTGAACGTCAAAAATATATATAAAATTACAAACCACTCCAGTCGATGCACAGCAGTTTCAAATATGACTCGCATTGGCATTCAAGAACAAGAATTAATAAAAATCACTTATCATACCTATGCATCTTCTGAAATCCGATTTACAAATAAATGAAGAGCACCATTCGGAAATCCTGAATAAGTTGAATACACTATGTAGGGCTAAATTAACGAGTTCCACTTCTATTATGCACACGTCCAATATAACATCATTTGAACCACCAACCACATTCAAATTTGAAAATTGTACATTCAATAATTATTCCTTTTAAAATTATTCATTCGGAAATTCTGAATAAGTTGAATACACCATGTAGGCCTAAATCAACGAGTTTCACTTCTATTACGCACACGTCCAATATAACATCAATGGAACCACCAACCACATTCAAATTTGAAAATTGTACATTCAATAATTATTCCTTTTAAAATTATTCATGTTTATTTTTATGTCATCGTCGTTAATTAAAACTTTTCTAACACTTGTGTTTATTAGTTAGGTTATGTTATAGCTTCTGCTCTGAGATGATAAAAAGAACTTCTGCTATATGATATTATGGATAGTCACGTATCAGAGATTGTTTAATATTAAGATTTATTGAATAGTAATCATTACAGTGTCTGTATAAAGACACTATTGCCATCTAGCATGCAACTAGCTAATATTTGTAATGTTGAGATGGTACAATAATACATTTGAAGACAGTTGTATTTTCGTAAGTCAATTAATATTTTATTGTATTGGAGTACTTCGTTACTTCTAATCTTTATATACTTTCTTCTAATCGTGTAATAGTCAATTAAATCCCACTCGAGTTTTGATTTTCTCTAGATAAATCAAAACGTCTAGTGAGATTACTGTTGATAAAACAATTTTCACAACGCAATGAAAGAGCAGGGGTGGCCATAACTTAGTCTCAATATATTTTCTGCTATTATTATTATTATTATTATTATTATTATTATTATTATTATTATTATTATTGTTATTATTATTAGGAAACTAGTTCGCTTAATTAAAATATATCTCGGTGAAACATACAGCAGAGTCCATATAGGATAGTGTCTGTCTGGCGCTTTTCCAATTCACTGCTGGCTAAACCAAGCAGGTGCACTATCACCTTTACTTCTTTAACTTTATCCTAGAATATGTCATTAGGAATGTCCAGGAAAACAGATAGGATTTGGAATTTAACGGGTTACATGAGCTACTTGTTTATGCGGATGACGTGAATATGTTAGGAGAAAATCCACAAATTATTAGGAAAAACACGAGAATTTTACTTGAGCCAAAGTAAAGGAATAGGTTTGGAAGAAAATCGCGAAAAGACGAAGTCCGTGACCAGAATATAGTACGAAATGGAAATATAAAAATTGAAAATTTATCTTTTGAAGAGATGGTAAAATTCAAATACCTTGGAGCAACAGTAACATTTATAAGTGACACTTGAGAATAAATATGGGAAATGTCTGCTATTATTCGGTTGAGGAGCTTTTCTCATCCAGTCTGCTTTCAAGAAAACTGAAGATTAGAATTTATAAAACAGTTATATTACCCGTTGTTCTGTATGGCTATAAATCTCGGATTCTCACTTTGAGAGAGGAACAGAGGTTAAGGATGTTCGAGAATAAGGTACTTAGGGAAATATTTGGGGCTAAGAGGGATGAAGTTACAGGAGAATGGAGAAAGTTACACAACACAGAACTGCACGCATTATATTCTTCACCTGACATAATTAGGAATATTAAATCCAGACGTTTGAGATGGGCAGGGCATGCAGCACGTATAGTTGAATACAGAAATGCATTTAGAGTGTTAGTTTGACGACCTGAGGGATAAAGACCTTCGGGAAAGCCGAGACGTAAATGGGAGGATAATATAAAAATAATAATATACGTTACAAGAGCGGTATGTTGACGTTTTCATGTTCGAGGAAAAGATTGAAAAAGCGAAACGCAGTTGAGCTTTTTTAATTTCCGAGAACATGAAAACAAACTTACCGCTCGTTTATCGTACATTATTTTGTGCGAAGATCGTTTATTACATACCTGAAAGACGAATTTCTAATTAGTTGCAATGAAATCTCCATGTTGGTTTCTGTTTAATGACGGCAACTTCGGAAAACCAAAATATCTTTCTTCAACATTGTTGCTATAAAATGTTTTCTGTGTTTACTATACTGCGGCAGGCCGTGATATACGTCTGTCTTTTTTTCCCCCAGTATATAAATGCGAACTTAAAACAAACGGTAAGGTTATGTAATGATTTATTTTTCATTTTAATATTTTAACAATATTATTTATATAACATATTGCAGTAATAACATCCGCATCTGGAATATTGTTGATTTTTTCACGGCTTCCTTAATATTACTTGTATCAGGAATGCAATAAGTTTCGTGGAGTAGTAGACTTTACTTAATTTTTGCAAATATTTAAAAACAATAATTAACATTGCAATTTAGGTGAAATTGCAGTGGTAAGTTTCCAATTTATAATTATTGCTATGTTAAACGTCTCTAAAAATAATATGTTAAAAGCCTAAAGCAGTAAAATGAATGTCGCGCTTAAGCGGTAAGAAGAGGGAAATTGTTATGTGTGTTACGTTGGGAATACTGAATGTGGTATTTCACACTTACCGCGTAATGGTTCTGTGCGGAAAACAAGCAAATACGCACGATCTCGCACAAAAATTTGAACGAGGTGGATATGATGCTAGCGACTTGATTAATCTTGCTCAGCATAGGGACCGATAACGGGCTTATTTGAGGGCAGCAGTGAACCTCCGGATTCTATAAATGCAATTGTAACTACTACTACTACTACTACTACTACAATTATTATTATTATTATTATTATTATTATTATTATTATTATTATTATTATTATTATTATTTATGTTACCCATAGAGATAGAAGACTGAGCTGAATGTTAAAGTTCATCAAGAGACAAAATCTGACGAGCGCTTGTGAAATTGACCTTTAAAGAATAGCAGACTAGTATAAATGGAATAAATGACTGGATCATTAGAGAGACTTCCAGCATAACAAAAATAATTTGTGAGTAATGAAGAGGCTTTCAGACACGGCATGTCTCAGCAGCAGCGCTCGTGGTTACAATATATGGAATTAGAGTACTGTGGGGTCGCAACTCACCCGTGAAGATGACGTCTTCCTGTTGCTGTTGTTTGTTTGCTTCTCTGGCTGATTTTGTTGAAGGTTGTTTGTACTCACTGGACCTGTACTAGCGGAGCTTGTATCCAGGATTCCCGGAGACGATTCCAGAAACTGATCTTCATTTCCTCTCAGTCCACAAACTGCAGAAGATTCTATACTTACGACTCCGCTACAAGATTCCTATGGCTATGCCAGCGTCCTTATTTGAGCACGTTACTTCTGAACTACTTTATGAAGTTTCACTATATACAGGATGTTAAAAAACATTCACTACTCTACTCTATTTCCAACTAAAGATTGAAGTAGACGTAAACAAAACCGAAATGTATTACTTCGCAATCGCGAGCTAGCTACCAAAGCAGCCACCAGGGCGCATTATTTTCGGCAAGTGAGCACACAGGGCAGCCACCGTCTGATATATTGCAGACATTTCAACACATTCATTGAACTAACCTGTAAAATGCTCACAGAGGGTTAATATTTATTATTTCTCTACTGGGAATAGTGGATTTTCTTTTTCTGTAGATTCGTGATTAAATGTTATTCTTTGAAGAGTGGAGAATTTCTTTAATTCTACAGAAATTTATTTGAGATTGGCAACACTGAATCTCGCACTGTGTTATACCAGCCGTGCTGATGTGCTCTGTGAAGCTGCAAGTCACCTTGGGAGGGATTTAATGCCTATTACGCATGCGCGTTGCCATAATACACGTTACAATGATTTAACACGCAATGTCTGAAACTACTAATATAAACATGTTGTTTAAATCGTAAGAAAGTGTTGTTATAAGCATGTTTAGTTCACTCGTATTCCATGTATATTATACATTTTATTATTTTAGAAGGAACTATTTTAATGTGAGGATGAAGATGACAAGCATGAGTTTGGAGGCGTTGTGCGTCCAATAGCCAATCAGGAACCATTAAGCCACGTGCATTTATTTACATTTACTTCAATCTTTAGCTGGAAAGAGAGTAAGACAGGGCTGGGCATCGGGAGCGGAACCAGTTTCTAAACGGGGATGCTTAATATTCATCCGTCACGACATCAACGCTGCGCGGTGTTCGGCGGGGAAGAAAGGGAATGAAGAGAAATCATATGGCTCCCCGTGAGAGAGTAGAATTCGCTCTTGCTGCCCAGCCCTGCTCTAAGAGGTGGTTAGTATTTATCAAACCAAGACAAAAACGTCTAACAAAAAATGGGTCCTAAAATTAGTATCTCCCGAGATATGATTACTTGTTCATCAGCATCATAGGAGAAGAATTCGATCTCGATGCTATGGATCGAGTCTCGGCGTAGCTCAGTGGTAGTGAACAACTTCTAGTCCACACATAGTAGTCACATCATAGTTCAATTAAATGACTTTGATATGATTGGTTGTAATTTAGTCTTAATTTGGTTTTACATATTTAATAATTGTACACATTTAAATGGTATTCCATAACCATTTTTTCATGTATACGTAACACATTCAGACACAATTTTTGCATTCCCTGCAAATTATTTTTAATTTGGTAATACAAGTGATATACGCATTTGATTAAGAGTATTCATGTACAGAGTGTTCCAAATTGATGTATACACAGTACACTCCCAAGAACGACGTACAACAGAGCGACATACCAACTGGATTGTTGCTAATGGCATGTTCAATCTGAACTCTCAGTTCCTTCAGTGTTTGTGGTTTTGTGGCGTACACTGTGTCCTTTAGAGTTCCCCATAGGTAGAAGTCTGAGGGGGTTAAATCCGGAGATCGAAGCGGGAACTCCGCAGCACTTCCTCTTCGTCCTATCCATCTGTCGGTCGTCCTCATTTAGTGCGTGGGCAAATCTCGGAATGTAAGGCTTTCATTTCTGAGCTCGCAAAAGTCGATGAACACTGAATTTGCTTATACCAATCTCACGAGAACATTCCTCATTGACTTCTTTGGGGATTGTGCAAAAGCCTGCATGACTATGTCAACACACTCGTTACCGGTGGAACTTCTCTTTCTTCAGCACCGCCCTTTCAACACATCTTGCACCGTTCCATCGACTTCAAACTTGTCTCCGATTCTTGTGTTAGTTAACCTTGTTGGTGGTTGTGTTCCAAATTCAACCCTCCAACGTTGTTGAACCTCAACAACCTTCTTCACTTTCCAGTAACATTTCAGTATTCACTTAACGTTCATCGAACGATAATTGCACCGCCATGTTTGTTTATAAACATATGAATATGTTTCCATACTTTCCACTGCCTTCTGAATCTTAAACCGCAAAAATCGTATTTCTATCTCATTTCTTTGCTGTCAAATACTATTTCCAAGAGTGTATACATCAATTTGGGACACTCTGTACATTAAATTTAGCATAATATGATATGACTTAAGTTAATTCCGATTAAATATGCATATTTGAAATTTTGATTTTAATTGGTACAGCTAAGTGTTTCATAATTTTTTTTTTTTTTTTTTTTAATATTGACATCAGCAATTTATACTTTAGTATTAGGCTTATGTAAAAATCTCTACTACAATTTTAATGCAATGTATTTTCTTCACAAGATATCTCTAATTATTATCAATGTCTGAAGATGCCATATTGAATGGCGAAAACATTAATAATTTAAAAATATAATGTAAATTTATAATTCTATAATTTACAAAACACACACCTTCATCTCAAACAGCAGAAATAACTAAAATGCTCCCTCAATTAATATCACTCAGTAAAAGAAATGTATTCCAATGGATACCATCCCATTGTGGAATCCTGGGAAACGAGAATGCGGATGCTTTAGCAAAGAAGGGCAGCACTGCTACTTGCAGACCTGTTACTAAATCTACGTATTACTCTGTGAAAAGATTTATTAAATATACATACTTAGACTTCAACAAACAAAATTTGATAACACAATCTCAGGGGAAAAAATGAAACTCTATGCATCATAATCCACAGTTAATTCCCGATTTACCACGAAAATCGTCTGTAGCTGCATTTAGATTGGCAACAGGCCATGATTGTTTGGCCAAACACCTGCATAGAATTGGAGAATTGGAATATATCAGTCCCCTAACTGTCCATTGTGCAACTCAAACCAAGAAATGGATTCGGAACACCTGAAAATCTGTGCTTCATTGGCTGGCCATGATAATATCTTTGAAAAACAAATGGCTTTTTACGGACATGAAGTTTCAATGCTGTCCTCATCTGGGAGGTGTCCTTATCCTGGGAGCAAGATTAATCCAGTCTCTACCATCAACAGTAAATTTTTAATATTATCTTCCCATCTATGTCTCGGTCTCCCCAAAGGTTTTTTTCCCAGGCCTCCCAACTAAATGTCCATTGCATTTCTGGATTCTAAATACAGTATAATGCCCTACCCATCTCAAATTCTTTTAATGTTCCTAATTATGTCAGGTGAAGAATAAAATGCAGTATAGCTCTGAGTTGTATAACTTTTCCATTCTCCTGTAACTACATCCCTTAGCAAATATTTTCCTAAAAATAAGAATTTATTCTCAAACACCCTTAATCTCTGTTCCTCTCTCAAAGTGAGAGCAAGCTTGTCAGAACAACCGGTAATACAACTGTTTTATAAATTCTATTCAAATTTTTGACACCAGGCTGATAACAAAAGCTTCTCAGCCGAATAATAATCCTACATTTCCTATTTATTCTGCATTTAAATTTCACGATCGAGTGTCATTTAATTTGGACTATTGCTTAAGATATTTGATGATTTTTTATCCACCTCTTCCAGGATAAATCTCCAATTTTTATATTTCCATTTCGGCAGTATTCTGGTCACGAGACATAATCATATACTTTGTCTTTTTCATGGATTTAATAACCCTATCAGTTCTTCAAAACTAAATTTCCATTTTTCCGTAATCGTTTGTGGTTTTCTCCTAACATATTCAAGTCATCCGCATAGACAAGAGTTGATGTAACCCGTTGAATTCCAAACCCTCTGTGTTATCCTGAACTTTCCTAATGGTATATTCTAGACCAAAGTTAAAAGTAAAGGTGATAGTGCATCTCCTGCTTTAGCCCGCAGTGAATTGGAAAAGCATCAGATAAAACTGGCTTATACGGACTCTGCTGTAAGTTTCAAGACATTTTAATTAATCGAACTAGTTTCTTGGGACAATAAAAATTCAATAAGAATATCATATAAAACTTCTCTCTTTGGGAGTCATACGCCTTTTTAAATCTATGAATAACTGATGACTTTATTGTCAAACACCTGGCATTACTCCCATTTTTATAATTTACAATAAAATAAGTAATATGATTGAATACTATTATTTTTTAATTCGTACTGGAATTATTGAAATTTTTTAAAAATGAACTCTAAAGTTATGACGATGCTTATTCTTATCGATAAAGTTGTGATGATGTTTGTTGTCATTACGATGATGGTATTTGTCACTTTGGTTACATTTGCGGTGATTATAGATATCGTTACAGATGTGGCTGTAGCAGTGGTGATTATTGTCGTTACAGTAGTGTTGGTTGTTTTTAATCGTTATAGTTGTGGTTGTTTTTCGTGGTCATATGTTTTTTGTGTCGTGGTTGTTGTGCAGTAAGAGTAATCTCGGTGGTGTTGGTCCCGGAGACGCGTCGTGTGCCTCTGTCCCGGTTGGCACCTGCCGTAGCGTGCAAGACGTCCTAACTCACAGCTGATCCCCATCTGAAGGGTTATTATAGCCGATATGTATGTGACAGGCCGTTGAACTCCTGTAAGTTAGGTAATACTCGGCTCGGTTTTTACTGCAACAAAACCATCAAGCTCCCCTTCGCACACACGATCACGCAACGCGCTGCTACCTCATTTCGTCTTCATCACTCTGCCCCCTGACGTAGGCAGCACAGCACTGCATCGCAGTACATAAAGTCTGGGGTTCGTACAGTCGGCACAAGCGGAAAGTACTTGCGTTCTCTATAAGATGTTTTCAGACGATATGGTATGGTATAGTATGGTTTATTGACATTTCTGGCTTAGATCCAGCGGCTGTTATAGTAGTAGGCCTTCTCGAGCTAATGTACATAAATAACAGGAAATATATTACATGAAACTAATTCTGGTATAATTGCCAGTAGCTCTGTGAGCGTAGTGACCTGGAATGATTGATTTGATTTATTCTAGTGTAAGCCTAATTTTGTAATTTGCACTTGTCTTATAGGGGATTAGGGACAAAGGATAAATAAATGATAGAACTTTCTTGGTTAAATTAAACACAGAATAAATATTTTCTGGGAAATGCCTTGGCGCCTCTTGTTTCCTTATTCGTTCGTTGAAAAGCTTTGTGTTTTGATCATCCAGTCTGCTGTCTGTAAAATTGTTCTAGTCTGAAATTAAAATTTATAAAACGGTTATATTACCGGTTATTCTTTATGGTTGTGAAACTTGGACTCTCACTTTGAGAGAGGAACATAGGTTAAGGGTGTTTGAGAATAAGGTGCTTAGGAAAACATTTGAGGCTAAGAGGAATGAAGTTACAGGAGAATGGAGAAAGTTACACAACGCAGAACTGCACGCATTGTATTCTTCACCTGACATAATTACGAACATTAAATCCAGACGTTTGAGATGGGCAGGACATATAGCACGTATGGGCGAATCCAGAAATGCATATAGGCTGTTAGTTGAGACACCGGAGGAAAAAGACCTTTGCGGAGGCCCAGACGTAGATGGGAGGAGTCCACACCTGTGCAGTAACGGTCAGCGCGTCTGGCCGCGAAACCAGGTGGCCCAGATTCGAATCCCGGTCGGGGCAAGTTACCTGGCTGAGGTTTTTTCCGGCGTTTTCCCTCAACCCAATACGAGCAAATGCTGGGTAACTTTCGGTGCTGGACCCCGGACTCACTTCACCGGCATTATCACCTTCGTATCATTCAGACGCTAAATAACCTAGATGTTGATACAGCGTCGTAAAATAACCCAATAAAAATAATAATAAAAAAAGATGGGAGGATAATATTAAAATGGATTTGAGGGAGGTGGGATATGATGATAGAGATTGGATTAATTTTGCACACGATAGGGACCGATGGCGGGGTTATGTGAGGACGGGAATGAACCTGCAGGTTTCTTAAAAGCCATTTATAAGTACATTCATTCATAGATTTCTGCCCAGAGGAAGATATTTCACTGCAAACCCAACATTCTCCAATCTTTCCTATTTTCTGCTTTCCTCTGGGAAAAGGACTAAGGAAGAGACTAGTGAAGTGCTCTGTATGGAGTGTGGCATTGTATGGGGCAGAAACATGGACATTACAACGAGGTAAAGAGAAGCATTTGAAATGTGGATATGGAGAAGAATGGAATGTGTGAAGTGGACAGGCAGAATAAGACATGAAGCTGTGTTGGAAACAGTGGGTGAAGAAAGAATGATGCTGAAACTGATCAGCAAGAGAAAGAGGAATTGGTTGAGTTACTGAAAGTGCCTACTAAAGGATGGACTGGAAGGAATGGTAAACGTGGGAAGAGTTCGGGACAGAAGAAGATATCAGAAGATAGACGATAATATATATATAAGATAGACGATAATATATATATATATATATATATATATATATATGGATCATTTACGTAGACAAAAGGGAAGGCAGAAGATAGGGAAGATTTAAGGATGCTGAGTTTGCAGTGAAAGCCCTCCCCTTGGGCAGAACACTATGAATAAATTAAAATTGCCCTTACCTAACGTTAAAATGACATATAAAAATAAAAACTTTTGTGTAATCCAAGGAATTTTGTAAATCACCTTCCACTCTTTTTTAAAAATTGATTTTCTATAACGGATTTATCAGGTTCTAATCTACCTTTTATGATGCTCAAGGAAATTGAGGCGTTCTTTAGTATAAGAACTTAACTATAAGCTAAATCTTGAATATGAAATACAGAGGATGATACACTTTAGATCTGGAACAACAGCTTTACGCAGAACGAACGACATCCATAATATGTTTCTAGAGGGCGCTGTGTTTGTTGAAAGGAAATAATATTTTGTCAGGAGGGAGATGTGTTTTTAGGAAGTTAATATATGCTGGATCCGAAAAAAAACCTAGTGTACGAAAAGTTGTCATTCCCGGGAACTCTTCAATTCCAGACAATATTGAAAATACAAGTTTTCAAGATCCTTCAATTGTTACGAAATACTTTACTTACTTACTGGCTTTTAAGGAACCAAGAGGTTCATTGCCGCCCTCACATAATCCCGCCATCGGTCCCTATCCTGAGCAAGATTAATCCAGTCTCTACAATCATATCCCACCTCCCTCAAATCCATTCTAATATTACCTTCCCATCTACGTCTCGGCCTCCCCAAAGGTCTTTTCCCTTCGGTCTCCCAACTAACACTCTATATGCATTTCTGGATCGCCTATACGTGCTACATGTCCTGCCCATCTCAAACGTCTGCATTTAATGTTCATAATTACAGTATGTCAGGTGAAGAATACAATGCGTGCAGTTCTGTGTTGTGTAACTTTCTCCATTCTCCTGTAACTTCATCCCTCTTAGCCCCAAATTTTCCTAAGTACCTTATTCTCAAACACTCTTAACCTATGTTCGTCTCCCAAAGTGAAAGTCCAAGTTTCACAACCATAAAGAACAACCGGTAATATAACTGTTTTATAAATTCTAACTTTCAGATTTTTTTGACAACAGACTGGATGATGAAAGCTTCTCAACCGAATAATAACAGGCATTTCCCATATTTATTCTGTGTTTAATTTCCTCCCGAGTATCATTTATATTTCTTACTGTTGCTCCCAGGTATTTGAATTTTTCCACGTGTTCAATGGATAAATTTCCAAGTTTTATATTTCCATTTCGTACAATATTCTCTTCACGAGACATAATCATATACTTTGTCTTTTCGGGATTTACTTCCAAACCTATCCTTTTACTTGCTTCAAGTAAAATTCCCGTATTTTCCTTAATCATTTGTGGATTTTCTCCTAACATATTCACTTCACCAAATAAGTGAAATAAAATAAGAAAAGCTGTGTCATCTACATAACGTATTATTTTCCTTCTATATAGATTGAAATCCAATAGGATTTGTCATTTCTTGCCTCTCATACGACCTCATGTTTTCTTCACCGTGCATGTAACGTTTCACCATAAACATCTGAATTCCTTCATCTGTGCGAAGTGTTGCCTAAACCCCAGGCGCAGTCTCCTTTAATTTCTGGTCCCGCACGTTCCTTCACCTGCTCTAAAATTGACAAAGTGGTTGGAAGTACATTTACATGTGTAAGAAGGGAGGGAAGCGCAGCCTTCACCCCAATCCACCCTCGCATTAAAGACTCCGTTATGGCGTGTAACAGGTCACAAAAACGTTAATTCTCGTTATCTACGAGATCTCAGTTGTTGGGGGGGGGAGGCCTACGAACCGTTATGTGAGGTGAGAACCACACCTGTCGCTGCATCCGCTCCACTTCCGGCCAGCCGGCTGAAGCAGGGTTGTCCAGAGGTGGGGGTGTCACTGAGGCACGTGAATTAAAAGTGATTTAATATTCAAGAAATTGTGTCCAGAGATGAGGATGTCTTCTGAATCAGATGAATTAGAGGGGATTCAATATACAAAGAACTCTGTCCATAGCTATAAGTACTGTCACTAAGGTACATATAGTAAAAGTTATGAATTGCTTAAGAAAATGTATTCAGAGCTGGGAATGTTTCAACGGCATGTGGATTGAAAGTGGTGAAATATTCCGTAATCTTTACCTAGAATGTTAATAATACTTACGTACAAATGGCTTTTAAGGAACCCGAAGGTTCATTGCCGCCCTCACATAAGCCCGCCATCGGTCCCTATCCTGTGCAAGATTAATCCAGTCTCTATCATCATATCCCAACTCCCTCAAATCCATTTTAATATTATCCTCCCATCTACGTCTCGGCCTCCCTAAAGGTCTTTTTCCTCCGGTCTCCCAACTAACACTCTATATACATTTCTGGATTCGCCCATACGTGCTACATGCCCTGCCCATCTCAAACGTCTGGATTTAATGTTCCTAATTATGTCAGGTGAAGAATACATTGCGTGCAGCTCTGCGTTGTGTAACTTTCTCCATTCTCCTGTAACTTCATCCCGCTTAGCCCCAAATATTTTCCTAAGCACCTTATTCTCAAACACCCTTAACCTATGTTCCTCTCTCAGAGTGAGAGTCCAAGTTTCACAACCATACAGAACAACCGGTAATATAACTGTTTTATAAATTCTAACTTTCAGATTTTTGGACAGCAGACTGGATGATAAGAGCTTCTCAACCGAATAATAACACGCATTTCCCATATTTATTCTGCGTTTAATTTCCTTCCGAGTGTCATTTGTATTTGTTACTGTTGCTCCAAGATATTTGAATTTTTCCACCTCGTCGAAGGATAAATCTTCAATTTTTATATTTCCATTTCGTACAATATTCTGGTCACGAGACATAATCATATACTTTGTCTTTTCGGGTAGAATGTTAATAATAATAATAATAATAATAATAATAATAATAATAATAATTATAATAATAATAATAATAATAATAATAATAATTCTTTATTTATACTGGCAGAGTTAAGGCCATAGGGCCTTCTCTTGCACTCTACCAGGTCACAAAGTATACACGCAGTTAAAATTTAACAAAAAGTTAAAGAACAGAAATACTAACATATTACAATAATAATAATAATAATAATAATAATAATAATAATAGCATAATAATATCGACACTAAACAACATGAAAATAATACCATAATAGAAAAAAAGAAAGAAAGTAAAATACATAGGAATATAGTGAAAGCAACTCATTTAGTACAAAAGGTTAATGTGGAAAAACGTAAGGAAGATTATATCAAAATGGAATGTAATAAAATAATAATAAAAAAGAAAAGAAATACGAAAATTAAATAAAATTCACGATAAAAAGTCTATGATAATAAATTCATCGGCTGATAAAGAGAACAAAAAGGGGAAAGTAAGGAAAAAGAAATATATAGCCTATATTTTTACAAAACTATGGCAAAGAAAAGGGCTTATAACTGAAAGGAATCTAATTCAAAAAGTGCAATTTTAATTTATTTTTGAAACTAGACAATGTCCGACAGTCTTGACATGTTGTGGTAGAGAGTTCCAGAGATGAGCTGCAGAGACGGTGAAAGATGAAGAGTAGAAGGATGGTCTGTGTTACCATGACAAGAGCATAAAAAGTAGGGAATTATTTAAGAAACTGTTTCCAGAACTGGAGACGTCATTGCAGCACGTGAATTAAAAGTGATGAATTATTTAAGAAACTTTGTCCAGACTGAGAGATTCACTGCGACAAGTGGATTAAAATGGTGAGACTTCCAGAAACTGTATCCAGAGTTGGGGACTTTCTGAGGCGTGTGAATTAAAAGTAGCGAAAATTGAAGAAACTGTGTCCAAACTGGAAGAGTCACTCCGGAATATGGATTAAAAGTGCTAAATATTCAAGAAACTGTGCCCAGAAGTGGGAGAGTCAATGTTGCTTATGGATTAAAAGTGCTGAAAATTCAAGAAACTATGTCCAGAACTGGGAAAATTACTGTGGCATGTGGATTAAAAGTGATGAGATATATTCAAGAATCTTTGTCCAAAAGTGGGAGAGTCAATGTGACTTACTGATTTAAAATGATGAAATTCAAGAAACTGTGTTTAGAACTCATTCATTGATTCATTCATTCATTTTATTCCATAGATCTTACATGAGCAATGAAGCTTTAAGATGTGGAACAAGTCAAAATTTTACAATATTACAATTACAATTTTTACAAATTTTTATAGTTTTACAATTTAGTAACTTTCTACAATTTGTACAATTTTGTGCAATTTTTTACAATATTTTGGCGAGATGTAGTGAGATGAGGTGAGGTCCGAGGATCACTGTGGCATGTGGATTGAAAGTGATGAAATATTCAAGAAACTGTATTCAAAACTGGAACAGTCATTGTGGCATGGGATTAAAATTGTGAAAATTCACGACACTGTGTTCAGAACTGGGAGAACAACTGCGACATGGATTAAAGTGATGAAATATTCAAGAAACTGTGTCCAGAAGTTGAATTGTCAATAATCACATTCTTTTGATGCTAGTACATAAACTGTGAGAAAAATGATATTTTAATTAATGGTGGTAAAGAAGTATCTTATGTTATTAAAAGACGTGAATTATTTAGTCGGCACCTATGTAGTAACGGCTAGCACGTCTGGCCGCGAAACCAAGTGGCCCGTGTTCGATTTCCGGTCGGGGCAAGTTACCTTGTTGAGGTTTTTTCCGGTGTTTTCCCTCAACCCAATGTGAGCAAATGCTGGCTAACTTTCGGTGCTGGACCCCGGCCTCATTTCACCGGCATTATCACCTTCATCTCATTCAGACGTTAAATAACCTAAGCTGTTGATAAAGCGTCGTAAAATAACTTAGTAAAATAAAAAAATTAATTATTTAGTATTTTCGATTATTTATTCCCTCTTTACTTCCCAAGGCTTGGATTCGAAACCCAACTGTCTTGTCACTATTAACGAGCTCTGAGGCTACTGGCCAGGTGGCAAGCCTGCTTCATGTTGAGGACTTGCCCTTTGCCCTCGCTGCCCGTGGTCATAGCAACTACGTAATCGATAACAGTGGAGTTTATTTCAAGGCGAGGAGAAGAGTAAAACCGTGTAGACAGAAATTGCAGGAGGTTTCGTAAAGTTGCGCTGACATTTCGCGCTGAGATGATGCAAAACAAACACATCGCGGGGGGGCCCGGCTTAGCTCAGCGGTGTCCTTGGTTCGGCAGAGGAACCAGCTGTGCGTCATGCCGAGAAAGTCAATTACGAACATAAAACATAGATGTAAGCTGCTTTTCGAAATCCGATGTTACGACAAGAACAGGTAGTTTCTAACACAGCGCCTATCCATCCAGAGTCAAGGCTACAATTACAAAAGGAATTTTACGACAAAAGATCATCATCATCATCATCATCATCATCATCACACCACGTCTATTTCACAAATTAACATGATTTTCCTAGCGTTGAAGAATTGCGTGTTCTAGTTGTGGGTATTGTAGTTCGATTCAAATAACAAAGCCTCTTTATATCTTGATGTTATAAGGGGATCTGTCAAGTAATCACATTTATGGTTCATGTACATCCATTCAAGCTTGCAAATGAATGGCGTCAAATATAATATAATTGTTAAAAAGGCCGAAACCAATTAGGTGATAATGATAATGAAAAAAAGCTAGTTTGATGGTGAAAAAGGTGATTATGACAAATCACGAGCTCATGTTAAACAAGCTGATTAGTATGCATAGTGTGATTATGATGAGCATGATGATGAAGAAAATTATAATGAAAAATGTGATTATGATTAACATAATGATATGGTCAAGGTGATTGTAATGAACATAATGATTATGACGAACTAGGTGATTATGATGAACATGATTATGAAAAAGAGCATTATGATATACGTGCTTATGAACAAGATGATTTTGATGAACAGGAATATGAACAAGATGATTATGATGAACGTGATTATGAACAAGATGATTATGATGACCGTCATTATGAGGAAGATAATTATAACTAACGTGATTATGAACGAGATAATTATGAATGAACGTGATTATGGATAAGATGATTATGATGAACAGAATTATGAACAAGATGATTATGAATGAACGTGATTATGGACAAGATGATTATGATGAACGTGATTATGAACAAGATGATTATGTTGAACGTGATTATGGTCAAGATGATTATTATAAACAAAATGATTATGATGAACGTGATTGTGGACAAAATGATTATGATGAACGTGATCATGAACAAGATGATTATGATGAACATGATTATGAACAAGATGATTATGATGAACATGATTATGGACAAGATGATTATGATGAACGTGTTTATGAACAAGATGATTATACTGAACGTGATTAGGTCAAGATGATTATGATGAACAGAATTATGAACAAGATGATTATGATGAACGTGATTATGGAGATGATTATAATGAACAGAATTATGAACAAGATGATAATGATCGTGATTATGGTCAATATGATTATGATGAACAGAATTATGAACAAGATGATTATGATCGTGATTATGGACAAGATGATTATGATGAACGAATTATGAATTATGAACAAGATGATTATGATTATGAACAAGATGATTATGATCGATTATGGACAAGATGATTATGATGAACATTATGGTCAATTATGAACGTGATTATGAACAAGATGATTATGATGAACAGAATTATGAACAAGATGATTATGATCGTGATTATGGACAAGATGATTATGATGAACGTGATTATGGTCAAGATTATGATGAACGTGATTATGAACAAGATGACTATGATGAACAGAATTATGAACAAGATGATTATGATCGTGATTATGGACAAGATGATTATGATGGACGTGATTATGGTCAAGATTATAATGAACGTGATTATGAACAAGATGACTATGATGAACAGAATTATGAACAAGATGATTATGATCGTGATTATGGACAAGATGATTATGATGAACAGAATTATGAACAAGATGATTATGATCGTGATTATGGACAAGATGATTATGATGAACATAATTATGAACAAGATGATTATGATCGTGATTATGGACAAGATGATTATGATGAACAGAATTATGAACAAGATGATTATGATCGTGATTATGAATAAGATGATTATGATGAACAGAATTATGAACAAGATGATTATGATCGTGATTATGGACAAGATGATTATGATGAACGTGATTATGGTCAAGATTATGATGAAAGTGATTATTAACAAGATGACTATGATGTACAGAATTATGAACAAGATGATTATGATGAACGTGATTATGGACAAGATGATTATGATGAACAGAATTATGAACAAGATGATTATGATCGTGATTATGGACAAGATGATTATGATGAACGTGATTATGGTCAAGATTATGATGAAAGTGATTATTAACAAGATGACTATGATGTAGAATTATGAACAAGATGATTATGATGGTCAAGATTATGATGAACAGAATTATGAACAAGATGATTATGATGAACGATGATTATGATGATGATCGTGATTATGGACAAGATTATGATGAAAGTGATTATTAACAAGATGACTATGATGATTATGAACAAGATTATGATGAACGATTATGGTCATTATGATGAACGTGATTATGAACAAGATGATTATGATGAACAGAATTATGAACAAGATGATTATGATCGTGATTATGGACAAGATGATTATGATGAACAGAATTACGAACAAGATGATTATGATGAACGTGATTATGGTCAAGATTATGATGAACGTGATTATGAACAAGATGATTATGATGAACAGAATTACGAACAAGATGACTATGATGAACGTGATTATGGTCAAGATTATAGTGAACCTGATTATGAACAAGATGACTATGATGAACAGAATTATGAACAAGATGATTATGATCGTGATTATGGACAAGATGTTTATGATGAACAGAATTATGAACAAGATGATTATGATCGTGATTATGGACAAGATGATTATGATGAAAAGAATTATGAACAAGATGATTATGATCGTGATTATGGAGAAGATGATTATGATGAACACAATTATGAACAAGATGATTATGATCGTGATTATGGACAAGATGATTATAATGAACGTGATTATAAACAAGATGATTGTGATGAACGGCATTAGGAACAAGATGATTATGATGAATGTAATTATGGAAAAAAAATATTGTGATGAACTTGATTATGAATAACATGATTATGATGAACGTGATTATGAACAAGATGATTGTGGTGAACGTGATTACGTACAAAATGATTATGATGAACGTGGTTATGAACAAGATGATTATGATTAACGTGATTACGAACAAGATGGTTATGATGAACGTGATTATAAACAAGATGATTATGATGAACGGCATTATGAACAAGATGATTATGATGAACGTGATTATGAACAAGATGATTATGATAAACAGAATTATGAACAAGATTATGATGAACAGGAATATGAACAAAATGATTATGATTATGAACAAGATAGTTTTGATGAAATATGACTATGGAATATTACCTTATAATCGCCTTCAACAAGGCTTATGTTGAACATGATTGCTAACAAGGTGATCGATATGAAAATGGTAATGATCTGGAAGAAAGTGAAATAGTTCTGAAAATATATGTAAATAAATACTAAGTAAGTATTGAAACAGTTGACCATTACGAAGGAGAGGATGAGAAAACAGTTTGTAATGAAAATTGTTTTGGTGGTGCTGACATAAATACGAGAAGGGACAGGTTTACACCAAAGTCGCGGTGCTCATATTTGCCAACTGCTGTCGTTGACAAGGCTTTAACTGGCGCATTACCCATTGACAATCCTCTAGAGACAAGACGACGCGGTTGGAACTCTGTTGCGGGATATCGGAGAGTCCCTAGGGACCAACCACTATGCAAATTTCTACATTACAGCCTCCTGCTGTTTTCACAGGGATATCGTTGTGGAGAGCCTTCCATAGCCTGCTTGATTATTTGTGAGTTGCTAATGATAATACTGATGATCGTTGTCACTATTTTTACGTCTCTTTACAGTTGTAGGGGAGTAGTGGGTACAGTGACAGACAAATTATTAACACATATGTATGCAAGTCATAATTTAAGTATTTTTAAATCAAGTGCAATAGAAATAGACATTAAAACATGGAGTGTAATAATATATAAACAAGAATGTTAATAGATCACGGACATATTATACAATGCGTGTTTGTCAAAAAAATGCAAATGTCTCACTGTTCCCATTCAGGAGGGTACAGTGAGACACCACAGTCTCTATTAAGGGACATTGAAATGATTTACATTTATTTCAAAAGAAAACAAAAACTTCCTGTCTCTTTATCTTGACATGTTCTGTAGGCTTATTTAGAATCATTTTGATGTCTGACTTCGAAACCATTGAAACATCTGGAACATTTGGAAAAGTAAATTTTCCATGACATTTCAAACTTTTGCGAAAAAATGAAATTAATTTTTGGTGACAACAAAGCATATGATTAGGGGGCCTTTAAGAATTTAATGTAATTATTTATTATTTTCTAACGTTTTCTTAAATTTTGTGAATATTTTTTTTTATTTATGAAACCATTAAAACGTAATGTAGGCTATCCATTATTTTAAGCTACATTTCCTAAATTGGTTACTAGTATGTTCATTTTTAATGTTAGTTGCTGGTAAATGTAATATAACTACAGTTTGTATTTGCAAATCATTGGTACATGGGAACAGTGAGACGTCTCAGTGTACCCTTCAGTGGCATGTCTCACTGTTCCCTTTACGCATAGTTCATTTAAAAATGACGCCATCACTTCAAAATTAAAACAAGAAAGACGAAACTTTGCCAAACACAATCTCAAATACCGTAGTATTACGTAACACATCATTCATATTTATATCTCATTTGTATATCCAATGTAACCTTCATTAAACACAAGTCAAAATTTTACTTATAGAGTAAAACATTACGAATTATTTTTTCATCGCTCACCTTTATAACTAGAATCAAATCGAGTATGAAAATACTGTTACTTTACTCATGCAACATACAACTCCACTGTTACCAAAATCTCAACATCAAAATTTACCGTGTAATAAAAATGTCTCATTGTTCTCCCTGTCTTACTGTACCCACTTCTCCCCTACAGGCTTCTTAGAGAAGATGACATGGTAATAGGCCATAGGGGAACTTGTGTGGTTCGGAGTGGCAGGGAAAACTTGAAATTAGGAGACAAACAAAATATGTTAGTTTACTTCGCTCACTCATTGCGGAAATGAAATGAGTGTACAATCGTGACAGAAATGAGATATGAAATTAAGTATTTTCCTAAATCAAGACATTGAATTATTTTAGCGTGTGAAATAACTTCAATAGAGCCGATACAAATCTCATGCTTTGTTTGTTTTTATTTTTTTAAGTTCTAGAAATATTAATTTCATTTCGACAAAACCCTCTTATTTTCAGATGCAGGACAGCTTGCTGAAATCTTACGGCTATTCCATAAGTCAGTGGTTCCCAATCGGAGGTCGTGTAAAGAGCTGAGGGGGATCGCGAGATGATTTACAAAATAAAACAAAAAAAAACGCCTTATTATTAGGCTATACACTTACTGTGTGTTCAGAAACATAAATAACATTCAACGTAATAAAAAAGGTTGCAATAGTTATACATTAAAGTAAAAATTAATTTTGTTAATGAGACAAATTTGCCTGTTTTTTAGAAGGTATGATCTTTCAAAATTATTCGGTTGAGAAGCTCTTATCATCCAGTCTGCTGTCCAAAAATCTGAAAGTTAGAATTTATAAAACAGTTATATTACCGGTTCTTCTGTATGGTTGTGAAACTTGGACTCTCACTCTGAGAGAGGAACATAGGTTCAGGGTGTTTGAGAATAAGGTGCTTAGGAAAATATTTGGGGCTAAGGGGATGAAGTTACAGGAGAATGGAGAAAGTTACACAACACAGAACTGCACGCATTGTATTCTTTAAATATAATTAGGTCATTGAATATCGCAATTGAAAGGAACATTAAATTGCAGACATGAGATGGGCAGGGCATTGTCAGCAACAGATGACGGCGTCGAATCCAGAAATGCATATTCCGAGTGTTAGTTGGGGGACCGGAGGAAAAAGACCTTTAGGGAGGCCGAGACGTAGATGGGAGGATAATATTAAAATGGATTTGAAGGACGAGGTGGGGTATGATGATAGATTCTCCTTCGATTTTTCTGGATTAATCTTATACTCAGATATTGATATTAAATATTTTCCGCTGGCGGGTACATATTGAGGGCTTTTCTTAATGAACCTTACATATTTCCACCTTGATATTACATAAAAATCCGCCATTTGTCTAGTAAAGATTAATTTTTTAGTCCTAAGAATACGTCAAAGATCTTTCAAATCTGGGCGTAGCTCAAAGAGTCGGTTGTTCGTAGAAATCACAACTGGAGAGTCTTACCTATCTTATACCTGGACAAATATTGATATTAAATATTGGTTTTCAATTTAGTACATATTCAATTTTGCTTTTCTTACATAAACATGTACATATTTCACACCTTGATATTACAAATAAAAAAAAATCTTCGGTCCCTAGTCATTATCTACGTAAAATTAAAACCAAAATTTTTTTCTAATAGTCCTGCAAGAATATCAAAATGGGAAAAACACTGTAGTCCAAATTGAAGAATCGAATTTTGTAAAAATATGAATAAAAAACTTCAGGCTAATAATTTGTAAATATGCTCAAATGGTTAAATTGAGCGTTAAATTTTGAAAAATATACAATACAAATCTTCAATTTGGACTTATTTCGATACCCAAAAAGGCAACTGTAATCTAAATTGATGAATCATATTTTCTAAAAATATTTAAAAATCTTCCTCTGATATTACTTGTTAATCAGTTATTATGTTTATGAAGTGCTGAACTGACAAATGCTGAGTGCAGCTTCTGCTTCACATTTCAAGTGGGACGCGCCTACATGATTCTGTGAATTCATATAGGCCTAGGCCTGCACTTCCTCTGCGTGCCCGGATGTTTTCGTATTCCGTTTGAACGTGAGCATGAGACGCCCTTCTGTCAGAGCCTAGTTACGCATTGTGCATTTCCTCTTAATATTGTCAGGTGTAATTTCCTTCCTTCGCATACTTTTTCCTTGGGTAGTTCTGAAGCAAATACAATTTCCGCTTAATGTAAGCTACGCCTCTTGCTACGTCTGTGTTATCAAATTTCTGATTTACTTGTGCATCTTCTTTTATTGATGCTTTTAAAATGAAGTTGTTACTCTCAGGGCTTCTTATGAGCTACATCATTTCACGTATGTCTTTGAAATCTTATTTAACGACGTCCTACCAACTGCACAGCCATCTAGTTTAATTGGAATTAGTCATAGCGAGATAATATACCTCGTTTCAAAATGATCCTAACACTTACATTATGATTATTATAAAATGGAAGGGGTAATCAGTAAGTTTCTGGACTTTGAAAGATATATACATAAATATAGAACTAAAAATATAAATTCTCTGCGTTTGTCTGAACCAAAATGTAAAACCAATGCAGCTTTTTATCATAGCAAGAGTCAAGGTCGCAGATTAAGTATTACACAAATTTGATTCCAGTAATATTTTAACCACGAATCCTCTCCAAATTAATAAAAAAAATTGTATTGGATTTATAGTTTGGGTTTAAACGTATTAAACACTTTTTAATTTCTATTCACTCTCAATTTTAATTTTATTTTTGTCTGTATTGGAATCCACTCCTGAGCACGAGTCTTACTCATTCAGGACTGGGCTAGTTTATCTTTCATTGTATTAACTTGTATTCATTTCAAACTTACTAGTAATAAGATAAATAAATATGCCATCTATACCCAAATACCACGAACAAGTAAGACATCGGATCATCGCTGCGATTTCATCCATAAACAGAGAGATGTTTTAGAGAGTGTGGCAAGACTGTCGTGTTGATGTATGCCGTGTAAAAAGGGGTTCACACATTGAGTGTTTATAAGGCGCTAATAAAAATTTCGAGAGTTAAAGAAGTTATATACACCAAGTTATTGTGTCTTTAGTACTTAATAATAATAATAATAATAATAATAATAATAATAATAATAATAATAATAATACTTACTTACTTACAAATGGAACCCGAAGGTTCATTGCCGCCCTCACATAAGCCCGCCAGCGGTCCCTATCCTGTGCAAGATTAATCCAGTCTCTATCATCATACCCCACCTCCCTCAAATCCATTTTAATATTATCCTCCCATCTACGTCTCGGCCTCCCTAAAGGTCTTTTTCCCTCCGGTCTCCCAACTAACACTCTATATGCATTTCTGGATTCGCCCATACGTGCTACATGCCCTGCCCATCTCAAACGTCTGGATTTAATGTTCCTAATTATGTCAGGTGAAGAATACAATGCGTGCAGTTCTGCGTTGTGTAACTTTCTCCATTCTCCTGTAACTTCATCCCGCTTAGCCCCAAATATTTTCCTAAGCACCTTATTCTCAAACATCCTGAACCTATGTTCCTCTCTCAGAGTGAGAGTCCAAGTTTCACAACCATACAGAAGAACCGGTAATATAACTGTTTTATAAATTCTAACTTTCAGATTTTTGGACAGCAGACTGGATGATAAGAGCTTCTCAACCGAATAATAACACGCATTTCCCATATTTATTCTGCGTTTAATTTCCTCCCGAGTGTCATTTATATTTGTTACTGTTGCTCCAAGATATTTGAATTTTTCCACCTCTCCGAAGGATAAATCTCCAATTTTTATATTTCCATTTCGTACAATAGTCTTGTCACGAGACATAATCATATACTTTGTCTTTTCGGGATTTACTTCCAAACCGATCGCTCTACTTGCTTCAAGTAAAATTTCCGTGTTTTCCCTAATCGTTTGTGTATTTTCTCCTAACATATTCACGTCATCCGCATAGACAAGAAGCTGATGTAACCCGTTCAATTCCAAACCCTGCCTGTTATCCTGAACTTTCCTAATGGCATATTCTAGAGCGAAGTTAAAAGTAAAGGTGATAGTGCATCTCCCTGCTTTAGCCCGCAGTGAATTGGAAAAGCATCAATAATAATAATAATAATAATAATAATAATAATAATAATAATAATAATAATAATAATCATCATCATCATAATAATATCATGTGACAGTGTTACCATTATTTTGAAACACGATGTACAGTATATGGCGAGATGGGTACAAAAATTTGATGTAGGCCTAGTATTACCTAACATTCGTCTTAATGTTGGGAAGAGTCTTGAAGGAAAACAAACCACTTAGCCCAAGAGGGATGAAAAGCTAGCCTTACAGCAAAAATATCACTCGCTATCCCTAGACCACGCCGGATTTATTTTCTTACTTTCTCTTTATACGAAGTATAGAAGGAAGTATTATAATCTTGCAAAATTCTATCTTGATTCGAATCTGCACTCGGGCATGAGTTAGACTCTCGCTTGAGTTGATTAATTGATTGGGTTTATTCTGAGATTTTCTCAAAATATCCTCGACTTCATCTCGCTATCGTATAATTTACATGTAAAATACGTAATGTAGAAAACTATTTTATACACGGAGTAATAAACTAACATTTATTGATTTTGACAATCTCAACTTCAATTACATCATTCCTTTTAAGTCCTGATAAGAGAATATATATATTTATATATATATATATATATATATATATATATATATATATATATATATATATATTGTGATTTTACTTATATTATAACATTTGTTCATACTTTCATTCATTTTAATACTTAGAAAAATAGCAATGCTTTGCTTACTTTCAGTTTGTTTGGTGGAAAAACTCCATAAAATCCCAACTAATTTTTTGGAGGACTTTATATATAATACATTATAAAATACATTAAAATAAAATTAATTAAACTAAACAATTTTTATTGATTTCCCGAAAGTTTTGTTTTTCTCACTTGTGGGTTTTTAAAAATACAAGATTCTAGTGATAAAGGCCTTTTTATAGTACAACAGTTTAAGGTAAACATTATGATTTAAACATAATAATTCATTAAATGTAATAATTTTCCAAATTTTATGTGGTTAATGACTAATCATCAAAGAGTTGGGAAGCATGGCTGAATAGACTTTTTGTATGTCACAACATTAATAAACTTATTTTTTCAATCTTTGCTTCCACTGGCATTACTATCCTTGTTGGTCGTAGGCCATGTATGCAGTTCTGTGTAGAAACCTTTCACTTCATCCTGTATGAATTGCAAAATCTTCTTAAGGTCTCCATTTTTTTAACATTAATTGGTATCCTCGAGTTATACGCTAGGTTTGTTGGCAGTTCAAACGGTAAATTTTCATCACAAACTCAATAAATGGAGACAAAAATAAAAGTTCTTTGAGGATTTTTACGTATTTTAAATTTATTACGTTAATTACGCACTATTTACGCGTATTTTACTGTAATGTAAATAAATTTTTTTGCGCGTAAAGTCTCAACCCAGCGCCAAATACCTGATCTTATCATCAATTTCATCGATCCTAAATAACCTAGTAGGCCTAGTTGATATGAAGTTCATAAATAACGGACTAAAATAATCCCGATATTCTTTTCTTACTCCTCCGTAAATCTTCTTTTTTCTGTTCGTTTCCAGGTTAACGTCCTCTACATCTGTTTTAGATTGCCTTATTTTTATACCTTTATTACTATGATTTTCATAATGGCAGCAATTGGAGCGTCAAGGTTTAGAAATAGGAACTTTTATATTCACAGCCGAGGCAGCATTCACACCAAGCCACATTATATTTCAATCAACATCTGTTCGCATCCATCCCCTCTACCGCGCGAAAACAATTTAACTTGGAATAATAGAATTTATTTTCGTGTAGAACTTGTTTTGCAAATAGCGGCCAGCAGTCAGGGTCTGCCCCAACCGAGGGCATTTCTGCCAGTGTCATCATTATACAGATATCCTTGGCTGCGGGCTACGTGAGAAAAAGTAGCTAGCTAGTTCCAATTACCCGTCTGTGCGGTAGACTTAATGTTTTATGAATTGCCTCTTAACTCTCATCAACAACAGAAAAATTCCATTGAATATATCAGACTCTGACAATGTGATCATTATGCTCCGCGCCAGCTGGTGGCCAGGCCTTTGCGAAACCCGAGTCACCTGCCCGACAAATTGTTGCGTAAGAAGACACATGGCGCATGCCCAGAACTGCGGCTGCAAAGAAAAAGAGTGGTTGGTACATGTTTCAGATGCTACTGGCTTCAAGTCATGATCGGTATAACGTAATTTTAAGTCACATTTTCATAATTCATTTTGAATGTTGCGTACACTACTTTTAACACTTGAATATAATTAATTGATAAACTAGTGGACTTACTCGTGTTAATTATGTAAGATTTGTCCGGCTTACAGCTGTTTCAGTGCTTCACGCACCATCCTCAGAGCCTACTAGATCACGGACGGCGTCATCTCGAACTTCTCTGCCTGTTATGTGGGTGTGTTTGATTGTTGAAAGGTGTTGAAGGGTGGAGTCAAATAGTGTGTGTGTACTGAAATTGATCTGTGTGTTGAGAATTTGATCGGGGTGTGTTTTAGTGTGTTGGTATATTTCGTATTGTTCTAGTATGTTGAGTTTTTGGTTCTTGGGTTGTGTGTGTAGGATTTCTATGTCCGTATTTATGTTATTGTATGTATGGTTAGCACTGGTTATGTGATCGGCGTAAAACATCATAAGAAAGACAAACAAAACTTAACAAACACAAAAACACGCAAAACACAACACAAACACAAGAACACAAGAAGTACATCATACTAACATATGAAAACAAAAGCACACATAAGATCGCATCTTCAGTCAGAAAGCAGAAATACAACATAACATACAGAACAGAAAACACATTACAAAGACATCTCAACACACAAAAAACACAAACAAATAAATACGACCACATAGGACAGACAGGCAGATCATTCCAAACACGCTACAAAGAACACATTAAAGCAATAACCAGAGGACACAATACATCTACATACGCCGATCACATAACCAATACTAACCATACATACAATAACATAAATACGGACATGGAAATCCTACATATACAACCCAAGAAACAAAAACTCAACTCACTAGAACAATTCGAAATATACAAACACACTAAAACACACCCCGATCAAATTCTCAAGACACAGATCAATTTCAATACACACACTATTTGACTCCACCCTTCAACACCTTTCAACAATCAAACACACCCACATAACAGGCAGAGAAGTTCGAGATGACGCCGTGATCTAGTAGGCTCTGAGGATGGTGCGTGAAGCACTGAAACAGCTGTAAGCCGCACAAATCTTACATAATTAACACGAGTAAGTCCACTAGTTTATCAATTAATTATCTTCATAATTGTGTAGAAGAGCAATTGAACGATTTAAAGCAATTATTGTTTTACGCAACCACTACCAATTTCAGTGTCATTGCTACTAACACCACCACCACGACCACCATCATCCCTGTTTCTCCTTTTTACATCCTCTATCTTGTTCATACTTCTCTGAACTTCTGTTCCACCAATACAACAATTTTTTCTTCTCCTTTACGTAAATATGTCCATTCTGAAGGGTCATTCGAGAGAAAGAGGAAAGCTACTGTTATTCTATCAAATGTTTGTCATATTCGACGCTTCTCAAGACTTTTCTAGACTTGCCAATACTTTAAAAGTTTTATTGTCAAATCACGTACACTTAATTGTTCATAGTATTCCGCCCAAGGGCAGGTCTTTCACTGCAAACCCAGCATTCTCCAATCTTTCCGCTTTTCTGATTGGTCCCTATCCTGATCAAGATTAATCCAATCTCTACCATCATATCCCACCTCCCTCAAATCCATTTTAATATTATCTTCCCATCTACGTCTCGGCCTCCCCAAAGGTCTTTTTCCCTCCGGCATCCCAACTAACACTCGATATGCATTTCTGGGTTCGCCCATACGTGCTACATGCCCTGCCCATCTCAAACGTCTGGATTTAATGTTCCTAACTATGTCAGGTGAAGAATACAATGCGTGCAGTTCTGCGTTGTGTAATAATAATAATAATAATAATAATAATAATAATAATAATAATAATAATAATAATAATAATAATAATAGTAATAATGATAATGATAATAATACGGTAATAATGATATAATAATTGTTTATTGTTAGTAAACTGACATGTACAAAAATACAGTCTTAATTTTTCCCTGAAGGAATAAAAACTCGTGCTCAGGGAGTTATCTAAACACATACCTAACACAAACAAAGATAATTATTTGACACAAAGTGGGTCAAAAAAAATTACAGAAATAAATTAACTTTAAAAATACAATTTCAAGTCGACCTGGTTGGCGATTTGGTATAGCGCTGGCCTTCTATGCCCAAGGTTGCGGCTTCGATCCCGGGCCAGGTCGATGGCATTTAAGTGTGCTTAAATGCGACAGGCTCATGTCAGTAGATTTACTGGCATGTAAAAGAACTCCTGCGGGACAAAATTCCGGCACATCCGGCGACGCTGATATAACCTCTGCAGTTGCGAGCGTCGTTAAATTAAACATAACATAACATACAATTTCAATTTTAGCATATGAAAGCGATTATGGAAATTTTTTAATCTTATTCAGATATTGCATTCATAAAATACATACACATATTAAATGAATATATCTGCAGTGCTTGGGGAAAATGGCATAAGTCAGTTTCCACAAACATTTTTTAATAATTTATTGACAACTTACGGAACATCTGCTCGCTTGGGAAGAGAGACATAAGTATTTCTCCCGTTACAATAATTCATACAGAAGAAAATCAAATCGACATAGATCAGTGTGAAAACAGTTTTTTTTTCCTTCTCATATAAAATAAACATTTTTGACTTGTGCCACTTTTCCCGAGCACTACAGATATATTCTTTAAAAATTAAAATTCCTAACGCTATTTTTTAAATTTCTGACACTAAAATTTTCCAAATTTGGGTATTTTTCAATAATTTTATTATACAACCTTGGACCAAAGTAGATACCATGGCTAAATTGTAATACCGGTATGTATTTTTCTGTATGTGCTTTGGTTCTGGTTGAGTGGAAGAGAAGGCCAGATGACCTTAACTCTGCCAGGGAGAATAAAACTATATTATTATTATTATTATTATTATTATTATTATTATTATTATTATTATTTCACAAAGGCATATGACTCGGTTAAGAGAGAAGTTTTATATGATATTCTTATTGAATTTGGTATTCCCAAGAAATTAGTTCGATTAATTGAAATGTGTCTCAGTGAAACGTACAGCAGAGTTCGTATAGGTCAGTTTCTGTTAGGTGCGTTTCCAATTCACTGTGGGCTAAAGCAAGGAGATGCACTATCACCTTTACTTTTTAACTTTGCTCTAGAGTATGCCATTAAGAAAGTCCAGGATAACAGAGAGGGTTTGGAATTGAACGGGTTACATCAGCTGCTTGTCTATGCGGATGACGTGAATATGTTAGGAGAAAATCCACAAACGATTAGGGAATTTTACTGGAAGCAAGTAAAGAGATAGGTTTGGAAGTAAATCCCGAGAAGATAAAGTATATGATTATGTCTCGTGACGAGAATATTGTACGAAATGGAAATTTATCTTTTGAAGAGGTGGAGAAGTTCAAATATCTTGGAGCAACAGTAACAAATACAAATGATACTCGGGAGGAAATTAAACACAGAATAAATATGGGAAATGCCTGTTATTATTCGGTTGAGAAACTTTTATCACCCAGTCTGCTGTCAAAAAATCTGAAAGTTAGAATTTATAAAACAGTTATATTACCTGTTGTTCTTTATGGTTGTGAAACTTGGACTCTCACTTTGAGAGAGGAACATAGGTTAAGGTTGTTTGAGAATAAGGTGCTTAGGAAAATATTTGGGGCTAAGAGGGATGAAGTTACAGGAGAATGGAGAAAGTTACATAACGCAGAACTTCACGCATTGTATACTTCACCTGACATAATTAGGAACATTAAATCCAGACGTTTGAGATGGGCAGGACATGTAGCACGTATGGGGGAATCCAGAAATGCATATAGAGTGTTAGTTGGGAGGCTGGAGGGAAAAAGACCTTTGGGGAGGCCGAGACGTAGATGGGAAGATAATATTAAAATGGATTTGAGGGAGGTGGGATATGATGGTAGAGACTGGATTAATCTTGCTCAGGATAGGGACCAATGGCGGGCTTATGTGAGGGCGGCAATGAACCTCCGGGTTCCTTAAAAGCCAGTATTATTATTATTATTATTATTATTATTATTATTATTATTATTATTACTACTACTACTGCTACTACTATTTTGTTGATGCTGGTGATATAAGTGCCCAATTTAGTAAAGGTTCGGATATGCTGTACAGCATAAATGATAACCCTTCGGAGAAATAGCAGAACAACTCTAGTCGTCTTGTTGATGATGTCTCAGACCTTGCCGTGAAATCAGACAAAATACCAACTTGCTGAATCCGTGCTGATACCTGAATCCACCTACTTCATAAATCACTATAAAATTGTGACTATATCATACCTGCGCCAGTTGCCGCTCGCTTGTTTCCCGTGCATTAGACCTTCCACGCGAGATGGCAGCATCATCCATATCTTTCACTGCGTCAGAAGACGAAAAGAGGTCAAGCTTTTTTTTTTTCCTCCTGTTCCGCCTTCTCTTCATGACAGATAGAAGCCATGAGCGCATCTTCCCGGGGGATATTTTTCCTATCCTTTGTCAGTTGAGAGGAGACGAGTAGAGGGAAGAGAAATATAAAAAGAGAACGCTGAGATGTACGTCCAAACAATTTAGCATGCCCCAGTATCTCTGATAACGCGCCCCGAGAGATTGATGCATTGGGGAGGCGCTGACTGTTTACCATCTCTGTTTAAGATAATGCGTGGATATTTCTCACGCTTCATTGGGCACACTTCTCAAATCGCCGTCATTTTCGTCTGCAGTCTGTTAACTCTGTGAATCCGTGAGTCACTCGACTGTGAAAATTGGTTCAAATGTTATTGAATCCATGCCGATAAAATTTTAAATCTCCAGATAACCTATTGCAAGTTTGTGTGCGTTCTCATGAGAGTTGCGTATGGTCTAGACCAGTGATTTCCAACAATTTGAGTGTCTCGGACCCCTCGTAGCTCGCATTTCATTTTGGCGGACCCCCAAAATATTTTGTATAATACATTTAGGCTGGTAATCACTTTCTTCCCATTAAACATTTGCATAATGTAGTGACTGAAACATCCTTAATACATTGACAGCAATATTAAACTTCAGTTTTAGCTTTGAATATAAAACTGGAAATACATCAATAAAAAATATATTACGTTATATCATGTCTTTGCTGTGAAAAATGAAACCCAGTTTTTAGGGTTCCCATAAAGATATAAATAGCATTGTTGATGTTTTTGCTGTGAAAAGTGAAATCAGTTTTATAGGCTTACCATAACTTTATACAGTAGGTAGCATTTTTGATGTCTTTCCTGTGAAAAGTGAAATCAGTTATATTGACTTACCATAAGGTTATGTTTGGGATTGTTAATGTTCTTGCTCTGAAAGGTGAAATCAGTCTGATAGACTTACCATGGGATTGTAGGTGGTATTGTTTATGTCTTTACCATGAAAAATGAAGTTATTTTTAGACTTACCGAAATGTTATATGTGGGACTGTTCTCTTTGCTGTGAAAAATTAAACTAGTTTTTACACTTACCATAAGGTTATAGATGAGATTGTTGATGTCTTTGATGTGAAAAGTTAAACCAGTTTTTACATTTGCCATAAGATTGTAGGTGTGATTGTTCATGTTTTTGCTGTGAAAAATTAAACCAGTTTTTAGACTTACCATAAGGTTATAGGTGTGATTGTTGATGTTTTTCCTGTGAAAAATTAAACCAGTTTTTACACTTATCATAAGATTATAGGTTTGATTGTTAATGATTTGCAGTGAAAAATTAAACCAGTTTTTAGACTTACCACAAGGTTATAGGTGTAACTGTTGATGTTTTTGCTGTAAAAAATTAAACCAGTTTTTACACTTACCATAAGATTATAGGTGTGATTGTTGATGTTTTTGCTGTGAAAAATTAATCCAATTTTTAGACTTACCGTAAGGTTATTAGTGACATTGTTGATGTCTTTACCATGAAAAATGAAGTTATTTTTAGACTTACCAAAATGTTATATGTGGGACTGTTGTCTTTGCTGTGAAATATTAAACTAGTTTTTACACTTACCATAAGGTTATAGATGAGATTGTTGATGTCTTTGCTGTGAAAAGTTAAACCAGTTTTTACATTTGCCATAAGATTGTAGGTATGATTGTCCATGTTTTTGCTGTGAAAAATTAAACCAGTTTTTACACTTACCATAAGGTTATGGGTGTGATTGTTGATGTTTTTCCTATGAAAAATTGAACCAGTTTTTACACTTACCATAAGATTATAGGTGTGATTGTTAATGATTTGCAGTGAAAAATTAAACCAGTTTTTAGACTTACCACAAGGTTATAGGTGTGACTGTTGATGTTTTTGCTATAAAAAATTAAACCAGTTTTTACACTTACCATAAGATTATAGGTGTGACTGTTGATGTTTTTGCTGTAAAAAATTAAACCAGTTTTTACACTTACCATAAGATTATAGGTGTGATTGTTGATGTTTTTGCTGTGAAAAATTAAACCAGTTTTTAGACTTATCACAAGGTTATAGGTGTGACTGTTGATGTTTTTGCTGTAAAAAATTAAACCAGTTTTTACACTTACCATAAGATTATAGGTGTGGTTGTTGATGTTTTTGCTGTGAAAAATTAATCAAATGTTTAGACTTACCGTAAGGTTATAAGTGATATTGTTGATGTCTTTGCTGTGAAAAATTAAATCAGTTTTTTGACTTACCATAAGGTTACAGGTGTGATCGTTGATGTTTTTGCTGTGAAAAGTTAAACCAGGTTTGACACTTACCATTAATGTTATAGGTGGGATTGTTGATGTCTTTCCTGTGAAAAGTAAAATCCGTTATATAGACTTACCATAAGGTTATATTTGGGATTGTTGATGTCCTTGCTCTGAAAGGTGAAATCAGTTTTATATAGGTGGTATTGTTGATGTCTTTACCATGAGAAATGGAATTATTTTTAGACTTACCAAAATATTATATGTGGAATAGTTGATATCTTTGCTGTGAAAAATTAAACCAGTTTTTACAATTACCATAAAGTTATAGATGGGATTGTTGATGTCTTTGCTGTGAAAAGTTAAACCAGTTTTTACAATTAGCATAAGGTTATAAGTGTGATTGTTGATGTTTTGCTGTGAAAAATTAAACCAGTTTTTAGACTTACCATAAGGATATAGTATGATTGTTGATGTCTTTGCTGTGAAAAATTAAACCAGTTTTTACACTTACCATAACGTTATAGGTCCCGCGCCGTGGCGTCGCGGTCTAAGGCATCCTGCCTAGGACTCGCGTTACGGAATGCGCGCTGGTTCGAGTTCTCATGGGGGAAGAAAATTTTCTCATGAAATTTCGGCCAGTGTATTGTACCGGTGCCCACCCAGCATCGTGATGCACTTGGGAGCTACAAATAGGTAGCGAAAATCCAGTTGCGAATGCCAGCTATAACGGCTGGGGGATCATCATGCTAACCACACGATACCTCTATTCTGGTTGGATGATCGTCCACCTCTGCTTCGGCATGTGGGCGTGAGGCCAGCAGCCGGCTGGTCGGTCTAGGCCTTTCACGGGCTGTAGCGCCATGGATTATTATTATTATTATTATTATTATTATTATTATTATTATTATTATTATTATTATTATTATTATAAGGTTATAGATGGGATTGTTGATGTCTTTACCGTGAAAAATGAAACCACTTTTAGACTAACCATAAAGTTATATTATTTGGGGTTGTTGATGTCTTTATCGTGAAAAATGAAACCACTTTTAGACTTACCATAAGGTAATATGTGCGATTGTTGATGTCTTTGCTGTGAAAAACTAAACCAGTTCTTTTATTTAGGCCTACTGTAAGGTTATCGGTGGGACAGTTGATATTGATTTCCGAAGTATGGCTCAGTTGTGAAGACCGTACTCTAAGTCACAAGTCTACCTTAGAATTCAATTATTTTATTCTTCAAAAAGACAAGAGCACAAAATATACTCTCACATAAGTATACTGGGGCAAATGATATCAGTTTTTCTATTGCAATTCGAGAAACGTTGGGCTATATGTGTATGTGATGCATGTAACCAAGATTTCAACAGGAACGTTGTAGGAGACACGATTTGTAATCTCGAATTAGAAGATAATTCTAATACTGTAATTACAATTCCTCCCCTTCTATTACGTAGAACAAACTGTTATTTGTGACCAAGAAGGGATTTTCATACAATTGTCACAATCAGTAAAAGTTTAGAGTTACAAAATTCTTGTATGTCATAAAAGGGCTTAGTATGGACTAAGAAAAGAACAAACAATTATTATACTAGTAGAGTCAAAAAGTAACCGAACAGGTGTATAAAACTTTGTTGTAGATGGCATGTAACCATTTACACAGCAGCCGCCTTCAAAGTACGCCTCCTAGGCAGTGACACACTTCTGCCAGCGTCCATATAATTTCTCGAAACATGCCTGCAGTCCATCTTTGGCCACTTCCTGCAGAACTCTTGTCGCATGAATTTTCACCTCTTCGGCAGATGCAAACCGCTGTCCCTTAAGTAGGGATTTGACCTTTGGAAATAAGTAGAAATCTGCTGGAGCAAGATCTGGAGAACATGGTGGCTGTGAAAGGACAGATATTTTTGTTGTGTGAAGAATTCGCTCACCAAGAACGACCGATGTGCTGGGACATTGTCATGATGAAGAACCCAATTCTGTCCTTGCCACAAGTTGGGTCTTTTTCGTCGAACGAAGACCTTGAAGAATTTCAAAATACGTCTCTTACTGACACTTCGACCCTCAGTGATAA
Organism: Periplaneta americana; assembly: GCA_025594305.2. Taxonomy (NCBI): domain Eukaryota; kingdom Metazoa; phylum Arthropoda; class Insecta; order Blattodea; family Blattidae; genus Periplaneta; species Periplaneta americana. The sequence continues at coordinate 193,169,511 of JAJSOF020000005.1, forward strand.
ACTCGAAATGTACGAGACCCTGAATATCGAAGAACACTTCAAGCATTACTTTCCCCTTTGATCGGTCGGCATACTGAGTCTGTACGCCTGGAGAGTAGGCCATAACCCCACACAACGAGGCAGAGAAGTTGCCTAGAGAGCACGGCGTTGCCACCCGAAGTTCTGGTACTTTCTGACTCTACTAGTATTACCGGTTGTTCTGTATGACTGTGAAGCTTGGTCTTACACTTTGAGAGAGGAACAGAGTTTAAGGGTATTCGAGAATAAGGTGCTTAGGAAAATATTTGGTGCTAACAAGGGATGAAGTTACAGGAGAATGGAGGAGCTTACACAACGCAGAATTGCACGCATTGTATTCTTCACCTAACAAAATTAAGAACATTAAATCCAGACGTTTGAGATGGACAGGGCATGTAACACGTATGTGTGAATCCAAAAATGCATATAGAGTGTTAGTTGGAAGATCTGAGGGGAAAAAGACCTTTGGGGAGATCGAGATGGAAGGATGATATTAAACTGGATTTGAGAGAGGTGGGAAATTATGGTAGGGGCTGGTTTAATCTTGCTCAGGATAGGGACCGATGGCGGGCTTATGTGAAGGCGGCAATGAACCTCCAAGTTCTTTAAAAACCAATTGTAAGTAAGGCCTGGTCTGTCTATGTTCAACAATTTGGGTATTGTATTATATACATGCATACCTATATACACACAGTAGTACTATAGACAGAGATGAACTCATGGACTGATGAAACTAATAAACCCAGAAATGTGTATCTGCTGGACATGATATGGCTGATCAACCAGCCATGAGTACGGACGCCTGAATGTGCGACAACCCGCATGACGCAGGTACTGTCGTCATGGCAGCAAATAATTCGTGGCAACCGTAGCAAACAGCTTGCTTGTGACAGAGTGTCTGTCAAAGCCAATCGAATTCCACATGCGTTAAAGCAATTTTACGATACGCTCTGTCACAACCAATGAAGTCTGACACAGCAAAATAATTGTATTAGGCGTAATCATATCGCATCAGCGTGTCGGCATTTGTTTTGCTGCATTTCAAATATTTCCTTTGTCACTGCCAACTTGTCCCGTAATCTGCCAGACTCACCGCCTGATGTCAGGGAAGTATCCACACCCTGTGCAGTTGATTTGTATTCGTGCAGAGTTCTGCATATTAATTCTGATTGTTACGACATGATCTACGAGTGCATGGCAATACGCGTTAAATTAAATATTATGGAGCATATATAGTTATTAAAATGATACATATTTTCCATATATTCTGTTGGTTTTAAAAGCTAACTTTTGATGGGAATATAATAATTAGGGCTAGGATTTTAATGACCTATAAATCATTAAAAAATGTCCTAAAACAATGCATTTATGACCTAATAATCTTTCAAAAATGCCCTAAAAATTGTTTGTACATAATTGGCTAAGTAGGAAAAGAGGTTCTGTACTACTTAATATTTAGACTAGTAATTAAATTAAATTCTAGTACCAACATTTAAGTTCATTTAATATTACATAATTTTTTCTAAGTGGTGCACTTTTTCCCTGATGTAGTTCCATGTAGTCCACCACAAGGCCACTCTTATCCGGAATTAGCAGGTATAAAGGAGTCTATATTGAAGGAGTGGTTGGAGTGTACTACGTTAAAATGGAAATATTTGTGTAGAAAAACGATTAAAATATTATACAAAATAATGCGTATTAGCCACCGGCATAGCTTGGACGGTTAAGGCAATTGTCTGCCAATCCGGAGTTGCGCTCGGTCGCGGATTCGATTCCCGCTTGGGCTGATTATCTGGTTGGGTTTTTTCCGAGGTTTTTCCCAACTGTAAGACAAATGTTAGGTAATCTATGGCGAATCCTCGGCCTCATCTCGCCAAATATCATATCACTATCACCTATTCCATCGACGCTAAATAACCTCGTAGTTGATACAGCGTCGTTAAATAACAAAGTAAAAAAATTATGGGTATTAATGGACAAAATATGTAGACAAAATATGAAAGGAAATTAACATTATTTTATATTAATAATGAGGATTTATGGCCAAAATTAAATGAAAATGCCTAAAAAATGTCCGAGTAAAACAAAAGATGCTCTTATGAGTTGTAAGAGGCAAAAAATGCAAAAAAATACCCTAACAAATATGTCTTAAAACACTTAGTTTATCACGTAGTACATAAATACTAAAGCAGCAATATTTCTGGCTTACTGGAAAAAAGATGCAATTTCATCAAATCCTAGCCCTAATAATAATCATACTGTACGTATTTCCTATTTCCGTTCTTGCTTTGCTTCTAGTGAAACATTTGTTTTCAATGCTGCACCATAAACTAGGGCTACTTTGTCCTTTAGGTGGTTATTTTGTCTACCACGAGATAATAAAAATTCTGCGTTGTGCGTCATTTAGCTTTTACCAATAGCTGTTTATTTATCCAATTATCTATAGTAATCTCAGACCTCGTATGACATTTATTAGGACTATTTCGTGAATAAAATAAAAATGTAAATAATATATCTCTAAAATTTGCTCACAAAATCTTAACACAAATTGTGTATTTATGAATACTTAAACTATTCAGGCATTGTGAAGTTGAAATAGATGAATATCGATTACTGCAATAAATAAATTCGATGTTATTCAGTAATCCAATTGAGAAAAGCGAAATATAGATTTAACAATTTTTATTACATGTACAGCACTTTTCTCTTGTTATTGTAACAGAAATACATTTTCGTAATTTAATTTAGAGTCGTATTCATAAACAAGACTTTGGCTGAAGACTTCTCAAAGTCGACTTTCATAGTAAAGTTTAACTTTGTTAAAAGTCCTATTCATAGACAATACTTCTGAGAATTTGACTTTCACTTTGGTAAGTCGAGATCTTTTATGAATGTTGGCAATCACAATCATGGCCTTCTAAACTAATTAAATTAATGAATAGCTGAAGTAGAGTAGGCATTGCCACAATAAAACCCATCTTTTGAGTCTCAAATCAGTGAAACAATTGAACATCGGCAGACGTTAAGCGATTGTTGCAGCATTATATAATATTATTTCAATGTAAATAACTGTGAAGACGTGAAAGATAAGAAGATGCCACCAATGACAGATTATGAAAGAGACATGCTACTAGAACTGGTGAAGACGTATAAAGAATACAATTAAATATACAAAATCAATAGTAAACCATTAATCCTTATATCCATAGAGCAATATCGAAGTGAAATGAGAGTATTATTAATGGAACAGGTAATCCTTTTTGATTATTCTATTATTCATCAGTGCATGTTGAAACATGTGAATATCATTTAATACGGTCTATTTTTCAAATCTGTATCTTGATTTGTATTCATTATCTCTATAAAATTCAATAGAGTTTTGCACATGTCTAATAATACGCGAGAAACATGAGGCGCTCAATAATTTCCTGAGTGTTATCAATCTTCTCGGCAAATATAACAATTTCCCAAATATCACCCATTTTTCTTATGTCCACGAACGAAAGTCAAGGTCAAAGTCTAGATTTTTGGCGACTTCGAAGTAAAGTCACGATCGAAGTTTACTTTCGTCAAAGTATCGACTGTGAATAGGAAAATGGAGACTTTGTACTTTCCAAAGTCAACTTTGGTCCAAAGTATCGTCCGTGAATACGACCCTTAAACATTTTATAATATAATTACAAATGACCTGATTAATACATTAATTAAATGAACTATTGTTATGAAGGAATGTCATTTTTTCATTAAATACAACGGACATGGAATTAGATTTTATTTTAGTAGGTTATTTTACGACGCTTTATCAACAGCTTTGGTTATTTAGCGTCTGAATGAGATGAAGGTGATAATGCCGGTGAAATGAGTCCGGAGTCCAACACCGTAAGTTACCCAGCATTTGCTCATATTGGATTGAGGGAAAACCCCGGAAAAAACCTCAACCAGGTAACTTGTCCCGACCAGGAATCGAACCCGGGCCACCTAGTTTCGCAGCTAGACGTGCTAACCGTTACTCCACAGGCGTGGACATGGAATTAGAAGATGAAGATGAAGATGTAGATGTGGAAGTAGGATTTTGCTCTTTATTTAGTACAGTGGATTCATGCTCATCGATTTACGGAGAAACAGTTGGCGATACTGACAAAACAAAAGAACGGCCATGCGATAAATTGATTGTGATAAATCTAGCTGCAAAAATTATCGCGATGTATGACTGTGATTGGTTGGAATTCAAAATTTCATTACACTTGATTGGTCGAAAATAGGATGTCATATAAATAGTCAAAATAATGTTTTTTTACACAAAGTTATTCCTTCAAATATATCCCTACAGTTACTTTTTTTTAAATGCAACGCAATCAACATCTGTTTGAAAATTAACATAATTTATAATTAACGATAAATCGAAGTTCAACTGTTTATATTTCATTTCTAATACAACTTCAGATATTTTGTAAATTTTATCCGAACGAATCACCCTATATAGCTATTAATATTTTTGTGTTGAGATTTCAAAATTTAAGGAACAGGATTTGATGCTTATGAGGTGTCGTAGGAGAAGATAGCAACATTCGTGTTAAATGTTGTTTACATTAATGAGTTGTTTCCGCGCACATGTCAGGACTCGGATTCGCTTGTTTTCCTCGCAGTTCCTCGACCTCGCCTCGCGATCCCTCGGGATCTTCATTGTCGCCACCGCACGTGTCGTCAGACTCACGTGGGGCGATCACGTGACCATATGTCGGTGACGTCTGTCTGTGCAGAAAAAATCGTATTCCCTTGCACATGTGCAAGCAGCAGACACGTGGGCCGGGCCCGCTTACGCAATGCGACAGGCGTTTGTTACAGTTTTTACTACGTGTAAATAAACCACTCCCGTCTCCGCCGTGGTGGAGTCTGTATTCTTAGGAATCCCTCTCTGAGCCCGGACGTGACTGAGAAACTTCTTATAAAAGAGTCCAGATTTTATTCACCGGTACTGAAATGCGTGGTATAGAAACACGCTGTAGAAAATACGATTTTAATACCATTTTATTCGCTGACGACTAGGTATTCTAGGTACTAGGTAATCCGTAGCGTGACATCCCATGCAAGATCAGAATCATACCTATAATATGTGGGATATTGTAGCAGTTCAGTTTTTCCCAGTTCCTGGTTTTTTTCCATGATAAGTGTGGTATAGTATCCCGGATTGTCCTGTTGCAAAATTGTTCCATTTCCATTAACGAATGCCGGGTACCACAAAATGGAAATATACTTACTTACTTACTTAATTTTAAGGAACCCGGAGGTTCATTGCCGCCCTCACACAAGCCCGCCATTGGTCCCTATCCTGAGCAAGATTAATCCAGTCTATATCATCATATCCCACCTCCCTCAAATCCATTTTAATATTATCTTCCCATCTACGTCTCTGCCTCCCCAAAGGTCTTTTTCCCTCCGGCCTCCCAACTAACACACTATATGCATTTCTGGATTCGCCAAAACGTGCTACATGCCCTGTCCATCTCAAACGTCTGGATTTAATGTTCCCAATTATGTCAGGTGAAGAGTACAATGCGTGCAGTTCTGTGTTGTGTAACTTTCTCCATTCTCCTGTAACTTCATCCTTCTTAGCCCAAATATTTTCCTAAGCATCTTATTCTCAAACACTCTTAACTTATGTTCCTCTCTCAAAGTGAGAGTCCAAGTTTCACAACCATAAAGAACAATCGGTAATATAACTGTTTTATAAATTCTAACTTTCACATTTTTTGACAACAGATTGGATGATAAAAGCTTCTCAACCGAATAATAACAGGCATTTCCCACATTTATTCTGTGTTTAATTTCCTCTCGAGTATCATTTATATTTGTTACTGTTGCTCCCAGCTATTTGAATTTTTCCACCTCTTCAAAGGATAAATTTCCAATTTTTATATTTCCATTTCGTACAATATTCTGGTCATGAGACATAATCATATACTTTGTCTTTTCGGGATTTACTTCCAAACCTATTTCTTTACTTGCTTCAAGTAAAATTCCCGTGTTTTCCCTAATCGTTTGTGGATTTTCTCCAAACATATTCACGTCATCAGCATAGACAAGCAGCTGATGTAACCCGTTCAATTCCAAACCCTCTTTGTTATCCTGGACTTTCCTAATGGCATACTCTAGAGCAAAGTTAAAAAGTAAAGGTGATAGTGCATCTCCTTGCTTTAGCCCGCAGTCAATTGGAAACGCATCTGACAGAAACTGATCTATACGGAGTCTGGTTTACGTTTCACTGAGACATATTTTAATTAATCGAACTAGTTAAATGGAAATATAAAATTGGAAATTTATCCTTCGAAAAGTGGAAAAATTCAAATACCTTGGAGCAACAGTAACAAATATGAACGACACTCGAGAGGAAATTAAACGTAGAATTAGTAAGGGAAATGCCTGTTATTATTCGGTTGAGAAGCTTTTGTTATCTAGTCTGCTCTTAAAAAACCTGAAAGCCGCTTTGTCCGCCGCTATACTAGTAATGGTAATCGAACCCGGCGCTTTCAATTAAAAGCCGTCTTGTAGCTGATCTGCACGGTGATTGATGAGGACTCGTTTTAAATGTTGACGGTGCCCTCGGCATGATGAGGCATTGAACACCGTGGCATGGTCCCACGCCGTTGGGGGAGCGCTGATGCGTGAAGGTGTCCCCCAGTGCTTACTCATCCTCCCAGTTACGCACGTACGCACCCATTCAGGAGCGGACAATGCAGCCAGGAGTCCGTCCAGATAGTCCAGACATTTCTACTCCTACAGTTGCTGCTTCTTTACACAATTTCGACTGCTTCCTGGCTTGAAAAGTGTAGCATTGTGTTACTGATAACTAGAACTTCATGGAAACCAGACCTGTGGAGTGGAAATCGGTAAAAATTAACCGACTTTGACCTTAATATAATATACTTTAAGGGAATATGTTTGTAAGATATCCTGCAGTATAATGTCTGCAGGCACACACGTATTACTGAAGCCCAGTGACGCATTAAGTCACATGGTATGAGCAGTGGCGGCTGGTGGCAATTTTTTGAATGGTTATGCACTATCATAATGGAGAATGGAGAAAGATACACAACACAGAACTGCACCCATTGTATTCTTCACCTGACATAATTAGGAACATTAAATCCAGATGTTTGAGATGGGCAGGGCATGTAGCACGTATGGGCGAATCCAGAAATGCATCTATAGAGTGTTAGTTGGGAGGCCGGAGGGAAAGAGACCTTTGGGGAGGCCGAGATGTAGATGGGAGGATAATATTAAACTGGATTTGAGGGAGGTGGGATATGATGATAGAGACTGGATTAATCTTGCTGAGGATAGGGACCAATGACGGGCTTATGTGAGGGCGGTATCATTATTATTATTATTATTATTATTATTATTATTATTATTATTATTATTATTATTATTTCGCCGTGAATGTTGCTATACCTGGTAAGGTTTATCTTGTCTCAGTAGCAATAAAACCAAGTTCCTTCAAATGAGGGTGGAGATTATAGGAGGGTTGTAAATTTTAGGATTCCTTTCAAAACCTTGTTATTGTACAGGCTACCGGAACTCAGTTTCTTGAAAGACAAGCTCAGTGATGGAACTACACAGTACGAAGAGAGATATTTTGTTATTTTATTTTGCGCTACAGAATGTATCAACTAGTCCCTTCCGCCACTGGATGGATGGACCGCACCGCTCCACTCCCCCATCGCCATAACAACATAGACGAAATAAAGCATATCTCCTTTCTCTCTCTTTTCACAGTGAGACAAGATGCATCACATAGCCTTTAATACAATGTCGTACTATATGAGATTAGGAAATGTTAAAAAAAAAAAAAAACTTTCACATTTGTAATAAAGTACGATATTTTATTAATTTTTCATGAAAAATATGAAAAATGTCTGACTCTGCACATAACATTTGTCATTGCTTCAGTGTGTATTTCACTTCTGGTAGTATGAAAGAGAAGGGCTAATGGCCTTAACTCTACCGGAATAAATAAGTAAATAAATAGCACAGTAAAAATACTGACTCATGTTCTTTCTGCCTAAATAATTGTGTTCTTAAAAACAAACATTTCTTCTGGACAGTTTTTAACACTTTCCACATAACTAATAATATCTGACATATGCTTCCACTAATGACCAGTAGATTTGTTGTGAACATCGTTATCAGTACATTCATTATCGTGTTAAAGACACTCATCTAAGAGCTAGAAATATTGCACTTTTGCAAAATAGGCTATGTAGACTGGAAAACACGAATAGAATGTCTAGTGGATCGGTTGTGTTTTGTTTTATTTATCAGAGCCCACCATAAACTTTTCTCCCAGGAGTCTGTTACAAGATGGCGGCGCAGAGAGGCGTTTAATTATAAAGAATACATAACACAAGCCGTCCGGGACTAAATCACAGTTTTACGGTCCCAGACGAGGTTTACTGCCCCGTTCAGCTTATCACACAGAAGGCTTTTTATTATTTACAGTGTGGCAGCACTGAGACATCCAAGGGAGCGCCGATTTCGCGAAATGAGGGTCCTAAAAAGAAAAGAGCGAGAGAAAATACGATGAAGAAATATCCGAGATTTTATTATGTTTGAAATGACAATTGAAGAGTCCAGAATTGTAAGTGACCTATGTTACGGAGAAGGTCTTTAGGTCACTTATGCTCGCAAGTATAAATACTTTTCTGAAATATGATTCCTTAATGTTGAAGGCCGCTGATCGCTGTGTAAGCGATGGCTAACACACGAAGCGTTGCGTCACACCTAGAACATTGATGTTTGCCCGTTGTCATTACCACTAGCAAATTTATCTGTAGTAATGTCACGAGAGGTCTGAGATTTATCTGGGAAATCTCAGACCTCGAGTGACATTTATTAGAAATATTTCGTGAATAAAATAAAATGAAAATAAAATATCCCTAAAATTCGATTACAAAATGTTAATAATTTTATATTTTCGAATACTTAACCTATTCAGACATTGTGAAGTTGAAACAGATGAATTTCAATTACTGCAATAAAGAAATTCGATATTCTTATTCAGTAATGCCAATTGCGAAAAGCGAAATAGAGGTTTAACAATGTTAATTACATGTACTGCACTTTTCTCTTATTATTATAACATAAATACATTTTCGTTATCTACTGAAATCATAATTTAATTTAAAATTTTATAATATAATTACAGTAACCTGATTAATACATTAATTAAATGAAGAATTGTTGAAAACGCAGTTATCAAATCTGAATGAAGGAGTGTAATTTTCTTCAGATAGCCTACAATGGACATGGAATTAGAAGATGAAGATGTAGATATGGAAGTAGAATTTCGTACTTTATTTAGTACTTCATCGTTACATTGCACACTACACTACCCTAGCACAAGACATCTTTATATTCTTCATCCTATACAGTTTCAGTTGCTAGAAATTGGAACTCGCTTCCGAGTGATATAAGGGGTTGTTGGACAATAGCTTCATTTAGGTCAAAATTACATAAATTCTACTTAACAGATGAATTGCTGATTAATATTTGTTACTTATAATGAAACTAACATCTGTCCATTCTTAATTATCTTTAATTTCTCTAAATAGATTTACAAAACCTCTAATGGCAATTACATTAATATTCTCATTATAGAAATAGAAATATATATATTCTCCCTGTAACATAGTCCTAGTAAGCTTATATTAAATTAATTTTCATCATTTTACTAGCTATCTCAAATATTAAATTAATTATAATTCTTGAATTAAATTAGCTCATAAATTAAGTTACTACTTTACCTTATAGATTTATCTAAATTTAAATAAATGTGTAGTGAAGATTATTGCTGGAGAACCTTTTAAGTGTAGTGAAAATATTTGTAATTTAAATTTATGTATTGTATTGATTAAGGCTGGTTGAGTGGAAGAGAAGGCCTTATGGCCTTAACTCTGCCAGCGAAAATAAAACATTAATTATATTATTATTATTATTATTATTATTATTATTATTATTATTATTATTACACTGAGAACTAAGAACTGCGTAATATGTGTGGAGACAGCTATATCTCACTGTAGTGTGTAACAGGACTATGTAAAGTGAATGGAAAAAATGAAAGAGAAAAAAAGGATGTAGAGATGATTGAGGAAAATTTGAAGATGAAGAATGGAGAGCAGAGAAAGAAGTCGAAGGAAATCAATGTGGAAAAGGAAGCGGAAGAAGGATGATATTGCAGAGGGGAGATTAGGAGGGGAAAATGAGGGAGATGGAAAGTAAGGAACAGGGAAGAGGACAGAAAAAGGAATGGGAGGAGAGCTTGGTAAAAGGAAAGAGGGAGAGAAGAGGAATGTAAGTTAAGTTGAAGGACAATTTTAAAATATTTAATAGTGAAACGAGGAGAATACATGGACGAGAGGAGGAGCTTGGGAAGTGGATAAAAAGTGTTTGAGAAAAATGAGGACCGGAGTGTAAAATTGAAGGAAAAAGAAATGTAAGAAGTGATAAGAGTAAGGGTGATGATATCAAGAAAAAGAGCTGGAGATGAATTGTAAAAAAGATTTAGAGAAACTAGAATACAGGAGGAAAACGAAAGGGGAATAAGGAAATATTGACGAAGAGGAAAATATCTTGCCGCCGCCCTTGATGTGAACTGAAGCCCTTCATCTCGTAGCCCGTTACACTTGAGAACACGGTGAGATTGTATGGAGAGCAGAATGAAGAGAAAGTATGGGTATTTCCAAAATTTATTAAAAAAAAAAAAGATTAGAATGTGGTCATTTGTCGAGGTCTGAGGCCCCTGCTGACACGACTTACGTGAGCGACGAAACTTCCACTTGAGCGACTGTCCGAAACCACGCGCAGACTAAGAGCAGACGCACGCATCACATCCTGACCGGCCCAGGTCAAGCGTGCAGTCAGCCACCAAATGCCTCCCTGACAGTTTCAGAATATAGACAGCGATTCACATTATTATTAACAGATGTTGGAATCTACGTATAGAAAACTGCATGTACAGTCTAATACAGCCGTGGCGAAAATGCCATCGTGCGCCGAGCCACTGTGTAAGCTGCAACGTGCATAGCACCTATGGAGGGAGGCGGACACCCGAAGGGGAAGTGAAGCAACTGTCTGACATTAACAGTTTTTCATTTTCCTTACGTCAAGCGCTTAAATAAAAATATATACAGTACAAGGCTACAAACTAATGTTTAGTACGTGTAACGAAGAAAGAAATAAACAAGAAAACATAGGACACATTATCACAACCTAAAATTAACTGTCTTCAGAATGTCTCTGCGACAGAGTTTCAAAATCAGGAATTATGTCACTTACTGCCAGTCGTAGTTGATCACGAAGATATTTGTCTGTCAGTCGTGATCTAAATTTGGTTTTTACTAGTTTCATTGTTGAAAATAATTTTTCACAAACGTAAGTTGTAGCGAACATGGCTTCAACAGAGCAAGCGAAAGAACGAAGCTTCAAATTTTTGTTTTTTGGCAAAGATTTGAAAAGTTCAACATTTGTCAAGTCTAGCTTTCATTTAACATAACATTGTAAATCTGTGAGTTTAAATTGAAGATCTATCCGCAGTATTCGTACATCTGCTGGAAAAGGATCGACGTACAGAGATAATAATAATAATAATAATAATAATAATAATAATAATAATAATAATAATAATAAGTAGTAGTAGTAGTAGTAGTAGTAGTAGTAATAACAACAACACTTAACCTTTTAATATTTTATCACTAACATGTAGTAACTTATAATGCCGTTTTATGTTATACAACCGTTTTCCTAGTAATATTTGTGAACAAATCATACATTTAATATTCTCATCATATTGTCAGCAAAAAAATGCGTCCTCCCATCCTACTTGAAACTTTCGTTTTTATAGAGGTACATGGTTTCGAGAGAGACATTGCGACGATACGCCACTCCCAGGTCAGAGACAAACACAAATCAAACGGAGTTTGACTCCAGTGAGTGAGAGGGTGGGGTTGTAGGTAGGAAGCAAGGGATATGCACTGCGAGCCACAGTGTGCTCGTGAGTCGCATTTTCGCCACGGCTGCTCTAATACCTGAATCTCAATGCATTACCGTAATCAGTGGCGTGCGCGGAATTTTGTCGCTATTTTAAATGTTGTGTATTATTATTATTATTATTATTATTATTATTATTATTATTATTATTATTATTATTATTATTATTATTACTTACCTACTTAAGGCTTTTAAGGGACCCGGAGTTTCATTGCCGCCCTCACATAAGCCCGCCATCGGTCCCTATCCTCAGCAAGGATAATCCAGTCTCTATCATCATATCCCACCTCCCTCAAATCCATTTTAATATTATCTTCCCATCTACGTCTCGGACCCCCAAATGTCTTATTCCCTCCGGCCTCCCAACTAACATCTGGATTCGCCCATACGTGCCACATGTCCTGCCCATCTCAAACGTCTAGAATTAATGTTCCTAATTATGTCAGGTGAAGAATACAATGCGTGTAGTTCTGCGTTGTGTAACTTTCTCCGTTCTCCTGTAACTTCATCCTTCTTAGCCTCAAATATTTTCCTAAGAACCTTATTCTCAAAAACCCTCTATCTCTGTTCCTCTCTCAAAGTGAGAGTCCAAGTTTCACAACCATACAGAATAACCAGTATTATAATTGTTTTATAAATTCTGTCAGATTTTTTGACAGCAGACTAGATGACAAAAGCTTCTCAACCGAATAATAGCAGGCATTTCCCATATTTGTTCTGCGTTTAATTTCCTCCCGACTGTCTTTTATATTTGTTACTGTTGCTCCAAGATATTTGAATTTTTCCACCTCTTCGAAGGATAAGTCTCAAATTTTTATAGGTCCATTTCGTACAATATTCTGGTCACGAGACATAATCATATACTTAGTCTTTTCCCGATTTACTTCCAAACCTATCGCTTTACTTGCTTCAAGTAGAATTTCCGTCTCCTCTGTGTATTACTATTATTATTACCAGCTGAGTTTTCACAGAAGCATGTGAATCTGGTTCCTGAAAGAACGTTCGCGACAACATCGTCGCGGCTGGAAAGAAATATTTCCCAGTGTGAAATTTTCACTAATCTCGCTAAAATCACTACGTTGTGATAAAAAAATTGTAGAATTTGGACGAAATTACGCAATAATAGACCAACCGACAATTTGAAAGAGAGAGAGAGAGAGATAATTGCACAAATCTGTTGATGGCAGGCTAATTTAACTCGGAAAAAAATCAAGAATGCTATATCTGAATTTTGCTGCTATTTATAATCAAAAATTCGTTTATTGCATAAAATTTATGTATTTATTTATTTTGCTTTTAAATATTAATTCAACTGCTGGTCTCTTACTAAAAATCGTTAACCTGTTTTGCTATTATTTATGCTATATTTTGTAGTAGTATGAATGTTATAATACTTCTTGCATAAAATGTTTTATTAAAAAAAAAACAGATTTATTTCAATGGCCAATATCAGGAAACAGGTTTTTGGCTGTTGGATTCTTATTGCATAACTCTGTCCAATTGAGTTTTGCGATCGGTTAGATGTATCAAAGAACCCAGAACGATAATGTGAAGCTTGTATTAAAAATATGAACTGTCAAATGCACGAAACGTTAAACGAACATTTCACAATGAAATCGAAACTCTTAACAAACGGGTGAATACTGCTCTTAAAATGAATTTAAAATCGACAATGCACAATATTTATCATCTGCACTGCAGAACAGATTTTTCTGACAATGAAAAATTATAATATCAAAAACGCAGGATCTAAATTTCTAAAATTTTACAATAAAATGAACTCACAAGCGGACAAAAATTACAATGTATCATAACAAGACTTAGAACTTAAATAGCCTATAAAAGTATAAAAATTGCAATTACATAATTTGGTAACCATAATATTGTTAAGGATAATCTGATGTCTTTAATTTTTTACTATATGTAATAAGCACTTATTTCTAAAAAGTGGACTACTTTCAGACTTGGAGTTGTTAATTGTAATACAATTATTTTTTTGTGCGCCTTATATAAATATATTAAAATCTTCATCATATATTGTGACCTTTTTTTTATTTGCAAAGATATAGACAATATTGTAGTCTAATTTTTGCATAAATGAATGTGAAATCAGTGCGCAAAATTTAAGCATTTTGTTTCCAATGGTTGTTACGAAATAATGTGTGTAAAAATAAAAAAAAAAATTGGGAAATTTAATTCTAATTTTAAGTAAAAATTGAATGTCTTAACTGACTTGTATTGTGTTAGAACATGTCCATTTAAATCGCACAAATAAATAAATAAACTATATGTCACTGGATTCAGAAAACTCTGCGTAATTTTCAATTAAAAAAAAAAAAAAAAGTTTCTTAAATAACATTCATATACATACCCTTACCCGTGTCTGTGAATAACGTGAGTTTTAACTTATACTATAAGAAACTTAGGGTAAGTTCTTGCGAGAAAAAATAAAGTAAATGACGTCCCTCAAAACGTGTTGTAACTAATGTTTTTGTTTCAGACATCCTCTGATCGTACTCAGCGGTTGGACGGGGGATTTAACGAAGGTGAGTACCCCAGAAAATTACTTGATATATTTTAAATTGAAGAAAGTTCCATCATCATATATTATATGCTCAGTATAAGTAAAACATCGTAGCAGTTCAATTTTAATATACTAGTAGAGTCAGACATCTGACATCTGTCACTCTTATCATTAAGAACTGTTCTAATAACTTTTGTACGCTGATTATAAAATTGTTAGTTGATAAAAGTATTTACCCCTCCTTTTCAATCTATCTTTTAGTTGCTCTTTGAGAATTTTCTCTGTAGTAACGTTAAGTTTTCCTTTGACATGCCTCATACAATTTTTTCGCTGGATGTTTCGGTCAAGGCAGAAAATCGATGGCTTTAACTAAAAAAAAAAAGCTACAAATTCGTCTACTAATGAGAAAAAGTATTATCGTCAATATTACTATTTAATTGGCGGCGGGGTAGCTCGGTAGAGCAGCTGGCTACAGACTGGAAGATCCGGGGCTCGATCCCAGGTGGTGACAGGATTTTTTTCTCGTTGCCAAACTTTCAGAACAGCCCCGAGGTTCACTCAGCCTCCTATAAAATGGAGTACCAGGTCTTTCCCGGGGGTAAAAGGCGGTCAAAGCGTGGTACCGACCACACCACCTCATTCTAGTGCAGGTCATGGAAAGCATGGGGCTCTACCTCCATGCCCCCAAGTGCCTTCATGGCATGTTACGGGGATAACTTTACCTTTTTTTTTTACCTTTTTAGTAGAGTCAGAAAATACCGGAACTTCGGGTGGCAACGCCATGCTCTATAGGCAACTTCTCTGCCTTGTCCGTGTTGCATGTGACCTACTCTCCAGGCGTATAGACTCAGTGCGAACATGCGTAGATACCTTTGTTGCAGATGACATGGGTAACCATTTACACAACACCGCCTTTAGAGTACGACCCTTTGGCAGTGACACTCCTGCCAGCGTCCATACCACTTCTCAGAACACTTCTGCATTTCATAGCGTGTTTTTGGAAAGCCATTGAATTAATTCCCAATATGCTTAGTCAGTTTAAGAGAGCAGTGAATTATGATAATAAATGATTGAAATAATTTTGGTTTTGTCCTTGAAATGTGCAGAAATTTGATACGAATAAATATAGCTTTTTGTTCTACAAAAGAATTTTACAATGTTACGTTTGTTCGGATTAAATTTCTGCACATTTAAAGGACAAAACTAAACATTATTTCAATTATTTATTATCAAAATACAATTTTTCTTAAATTGATTGAGCATATTGGGTATTAAATCAGTGGACTTTCCAAAACACACTATCAAATGTTTCATATAAAACAATTTTTATCTCGAAAATAAGCAAAAGCGAACGAAATTGTATTAAACTTTTTTTATTTAAAGAGGGTTTGGAATTGAACGGGTTACATCAGCTGCTTGTCTATGCTGATGACGTGAATATGTTAGGAGAAAATCCTCAAACGATTAGGGAAAACAAGGGAATTTTACTGGAAGCAAGTAATGTGATAGGTTTGGAAGTAAATCGCGAAAAGACAAAGTATATGATTACTTCTCGAGACGAGAATATTGTACGGAATGGAAATATAAAAATTGAAATTTATCTTTTAAAGAGGTGGAGAAGTTCAAATATCTTAGAGCAACGGTAACAAATATAAATGATACTCGGGAGGAAATTAAACACAGAATAAATATGGGAAATGCCTGTTATTATTCGGTTGAGAAGCTTTTATCATCAAGTCTGATGTCGAAAGATCTGAAAGTTAGAATTTATAAAACATTTATATTACCGGTTGTTCTTTCAGGTTGCGAAACTTGGACTCTCACTTTGAGAGAGGAACATAGATTAAGGGTGTTTGAGAATAAGGTGCTTAGAAAATATTTGGGGCTAAGAGGGATGAAGTTACAGGAGAATGGAGAAAGGTACACAACACAGAACTGCACGCATTGTATTCTTCACCTGACATAATTAGGAACATTAAATCAAGACGTTTGAGATGGGGGGGGCATGTAGCACGTATGGGCGAATCCAGAAATGCATATAGAGTGTTAGTTAGGAGACCGGAGGGAAAAAGACTTTTAGGGAGGCCGAGACGTAGATGGGAGGATAATATTAAAATAGATTTGAGGAGGTGGGATATGATGATAGAGAATGGATTAATCTTGCTCTCAGGATAGGGACCAATGGTGGACTTATGTGAGGACGGCAATGAACCTCCGGGTTCCTTAAAAGCCAGTAAGTATTTAAAGTATCTCAAAGAATAAGGCCTTGATATTAGTGACATTGCTTATGGTTCACCCTCTATACGACACCGACAACGCCGGGTTTCGAACTCCAGTCTACAGTTATCTTAATCCAGTGCTTTGCCAACTAAGCTACCAACACGGCGAACTGAATTGTTACGTCAAGCATAAAATGTACTAGTATGAGGAAGTATGCATGAAATAACTTATAAGACACTCTTCGACTCATCTCATATTATCAAGTTGCACATTGATCTAGTTATGTCTGAAATCAATCTCCAAAGGAATGTCTACTCTGTGAGTGCTTTGTCTCGCTCATGTCCTCAAAGGAAGTTTCCAACAAAACTCAATCAAATTTCAATTATTCATAGCCCTTGAAAGTTCAGTAAATTTGCTTTCAATGAGCTTGCATGCCGTCTACTCTGAAATTCATAAACCCGCCTTTTTAAAACATTTGAAGCTACAAATTCGTAGTGAATCTAACATATTGGATGACGAAGCATGCATGTGGGTTTATATGAAATTCCTTTATCTTGACTCAAAGGATATTAATCAAAACATAAATTGCTTTCAAAATAGACAGGGCAAGTAATTGACAATGATAACCCGACTTCGACATTTCAGTAATGTAGCATAAATTAGTGCGGAGTTGGACGTCAACCTGCAAACAGATTAAAGCTGTGACAGTGGCAGAAGGAAGTAATTCGGTAAAACAAACGACAGTCACGACTCGACGTGAAATAAATCATCATTAGTGTGACTGGACAGTGGTCAAGACCGCGGCCTCAAGGACTGAGCCAGGGTTCGATTCCGGGGAAAGGATGTGGGAGCAAGGACAGAGCCAAAGAGATATAAATAAACGCTTTTATGTAGCCTACAAAAAGTGAGGCAGCAAACAAGTCTGAAGTGATTAAAATTGTAGACAAAAACAATGACAGGTTTAAACATTTTTAAAATGTTAAGAATGGGACATTCATCTGGGATATGATGGTAGGGACTGGATTAACCTTGCTCACGATAGGGACCGATGGCGGGCTTATTTGAGGGCGGCAATGAAGCTCCGGGTTCCTTAAAAGCCATTAGTATGTAAGTAAGTAAGTGAGACATTTATTAAAAGAAGCATGTCACCAAAGAAGCAAAAATATTAAATGAGTAAATATAGAAATCGAGTAAAAAGAGTTGTTTTTTTACTGATGTCGGGTATTGACATCTTAGTCTAGAATTTATAAAACAGTTATATTACCGGTTGTTCTTTATGGTTGTGAAACTTGGACTCTCACTTTGAGAGAGGAACAGAGATTAAGGGTGTTTGAGAATAAGGTGCTTAGGAAAATATTTGGGGCTAAGAGGGATGAAGTTACAGGAGAAATGGAGAAAGTTACACAACACAGAACTGCACGCATTGTATTCTTCACCTGACATAATTAGGAACATTAAATCCAGACTTTGAGATGGGCAGGGCATGTAGCACGTATGGGCGAATCCAGAAATTCATATAGAGTGTTAGTTGGGAGGCCGGAGGGAAAAAGATCTTTAGGGAGGCCGAGACGTAGATTTGAAGATAATATTAAAATGGATTTGAGGGAGGTGGGATATGATGATACAGAATGGATTAATCTTGCTCAGGATAGGGACCAATGACGGGCTTATGTGAGGGCGGTAATGAACCTCTGGGTTCCTTAAAAGCCAGTAAGTAAGTAAGTCTTTTCATCCTCATGAAGTCAGTTGTGTAGGCCAATTTACCGACAGAGTTGTTGCCCAGGTTGCGCCATAGGGGCTGGTCTACGCTACACCCGCGATGAGATGAGATGATGGAGATTTGTTGGGATGCCACAGGGGAACCGGAGTTCCAGCAGAAAACCCCTATGTTATCCGAACCACTGGCTTGCCCAACACAAGTTATAAATCGTAAGTACACCGGGGATCGAACCAGAGTCTACAGGATTATAAGTCCAGCGCTCTAGCCTCGTGGCGACATGAATTGAATATAAAATAAGAGAAAAGAAAAAAATAAAGCTGGATTGTGGGTGGATTTTGGGTGGGTGAATGGCTGTATTGTTCGATAAATTATGTATGAATTCATGAATTAAGTCTGGATTGATAAAGCTCTTTAAGAATATTAATTCGTGCTGAACTTGGTTCACTTGAATTATGAATGAATCAAATAATTAGTCATTGGTAGATGATATATGTTTTCATGAACGAATTAATATAACCCATGACATATAAGAAATATTGTAACTATGCTGTTGTAAAATTGACAATTAATATGTAATGTATTTATTATTATTATTATTATTATTATTATTATTATTATTATTATTATTATCACTATCGTCATTGCTATATCTGTTTTTCTTTCTTTTTCCTTGTATTAGTTCGATGAGAGTTCTATAGTGTTCTTTTGACCCTGTTGACCTTCTTTAGGGCTTTAATTTAATTTGTATTATTTTCATCAGCGTCTGTATTTCTTTTTTGTATTTATATGTGCTATCTGGTAAGATGTAAGAGAAGGCCTTATGGCCTTAATCCTGTCAGATTAAATAAATAAATAAAATAATGTAGTGTATGTATGTATGTATGAAACGGGTGGGCGCATAGGCCTATATGAATGGATGTGAATTTGATATAATAAATGGAAATATGGAATAATGCCTAGAGATAAAAATTTGGATATTTTTTTTCAATACAGCAATATACAACATAATACTACATACATGCTTTTGTTGTTGTTATTATTATTATTATTATTATTATTATTATTATTGTTATTATTATAAGAATGCATCTTAATTACGTACAATATAATAATAAATGTTTTATTAATGTTTTCTTCGTTCGGGCCCGGGTTCGATCCCCGGTTGGGTTTTTTCCGAGGTTTTCCCCATCCGTAATGTGAATGCAAGGTAATCTATGGCGAATCCTCGGCCTCATCTCGCCAAATATCATCTCGCTATCACCAATCTCAATAACCTAGTAGTTGATACAGCGTCGTTAAATAACCAACTAAAATAAAAAAATGTTTTGTTAGTTTTTAGGTATACGTTTATAGTTTATGGTGACTATTACACTTTTACTACGTCACACTACTTTCGACCAATAAAACGGTACGAAAGGACGTCTTTCAACCAATCATGGCTGCTTATCGCACAATTTTATCGCGTCCCTAACATTTGTTTAATTTTATCGCGTCCCTAGCATTTGTTTAATTTTATCGCGTCCCTAGCATTTGTTTAATTTTATCGCGTCCCTAACATTTGTTTAATTTTATCGCGTCCCTAGCATTTGTTTAATTTTATCGCGTCCCTAGCATTTGTTTAATTTTATCGCGTCCCTAGCATTTGTTTAATTTTATCGCGTCCCTAGCATTTCTTTAATTTTATCGCGTCCCTAGCATTTGTTTAATTTTATCGCGTCCCTAGCATTTGTTTAATTTTATCGCGTCCCTAGCATTTGTTTCTTTGTTTGCCAACATTTCACACTGCGCTGGTCTGGACGTCAAAAAAAAAAAAATAGAAAATTACAAACCACTCCAGTCCATGCACAGCAGTTTCAAATATGACTCGCATTGGCATTCAAGAACAAGAATTAATAAAAATCACTGATCATACCTATGCATCTACTGAAATCCTATTTACAAATAAATGAAGAGCACCATTCGGAAATCCTGAATAAGTTGAATACACCATGTAGGCCTACATCAACGAGTTCCACTTCTATTACTCACTCCAATATAACATCAATTGAACCACCAGCCACATTCAAATTTGAAAATTGTACATTCAATAATTATCCCTTTTAAAATTATTCATGTTTATTTTTTATGTCATCGTCGTTAATTAAAACTTTTCTAACATTTGTGTATATTATTTAGGTTATGTTATAGCTTCTGCTATATGATATTATGGATAGTCACGTATCAGAGATTGTTTAATATTAAGATTTATTGAAAATCATCTGTCAAGTAACGTTGATTACTGGGATTCGGATAATTGAAGTGGAATGCAACTGTTTTAATAAAAATGAAACTGAATCAGCAAAGCCTTCTTGACTAGTAACACTGCCATCGTGATATAGATCGATAACTTCTCGACGAGAAGGCATTGCTAGTAATCATTACCCACTACTGCCATCTAGCATGCATCTAGCGTAATATTTGTAATGTTGAGATGGTACAATAATACATTTGAAGACAGTTGTATTTTCGTAAGTGAATTAATATTTTATTGTATTGGAGTACTTTGTTACTTCAAGTCTTTATATACTTTCTTCTAATCGTGTAATAGTCAATTAAATCCCACTCGAGTTTTGATTTTCTCTAGATAAATCAAAACCTCTAGTGAGATTACTGTTGATAAATATGACTAGAGCAGAAGAAAAAATGAAACATAAAAATTATCCCGTATAGAACGACACTCGGCTGATTTGAGATCACCTACTTATAAATACAAATTACAGAAACATTAAATATATTAAATATTTTGTAACGAAAAGAAAGAACACAATATACCCTAACCACATGTGAAGGAAATAGTAAATATTACAGAAACAATCACTAAACAAAACTATTTCCCATACAATAACTAGTAATATAATACAAACAGAAGGAGTGCCACATGTATCACCAATATCCACTAAAACTACAGAAGCGGAGATATTCATATCAAACCTAGAACGCCCACATATATCTATTTATTATTAAAAGAATAATATGCAGAGAAAATACAAATTGGTACAGATATGTCGATTACAATATGGTGCATATATGTATAAATATATATGCATATAGGCTCTATATATATGTACACATATACATACACACACTTATACACTGCGTGTGTGTGTGTGTGTCTCTCTCTCTCTCTCTCTCTCTCTCTCTCTCTCTCTCTCTCTCTCTCCGTTCATATTTTGATACGTGAAATGACAGGGAAACAGTGACTTACTGGCTTTTAAGGAACCCGGAGGTTCATTGCCGCCTCACATAAGTCCGCCATTGGTCCCTATCCTGAGCAAGATTAATCCAGTCTCTACCATCATATCCAACCCCCTCAAATCTTTTTAATATTATCTTCCCATGTACGTCTCGGCCTCCCTAAAAGGTATTTTTCCCTCCGGTCTCCCAACTAACACTCTATATGCATTTCTGGATTCGCCCATACGTGCTACATGTCCCCCTATCTCAAACGTCTTGATTTAATGTTCCTAATTATGTCAGGTGAAGAATACAATGCGTCCATTCTCCTGTAACTTTATCCCTCTTAGCCACAAATATTTTCTAAGCACCTTATTCTCAAACACCCTTAATCTCTGTTCCTCAAAGTGAGAGTCCAAGTTTCACAACCATACAGAACACCGGTAATATAACTGTTTTATAAATTCTAACTTTCAGATTTTTTGTAACACGAATTGAAAATAAAGTGTTGAAAAATGATGAAAATAGAAATTACAGAAGAAGTATTAATGTAGAAATGAGAAGAAATCGTAAAAATTAATACAAAATAAAGAAGCCGGAGAATAATATGGAATTGGAAGGGAGCAAAGAATAAAGTGGTTGACAGTGAAAGAGTACACGACGAAGGAAACTCTGAGAAGCTCTACAGGCCAGTCACACTGCAAAGAAAGCTGATAAGGAGGCTGGAACTGGTGCGGCACATGGCTGCTGGGGGACCTCCTGCCAACAGTAAATAAAGTCGAGCGAGGGTTTTTGTGCCGCAGCCTGTGGGTCGCGTGCAGGGAGGGCTCCCGGGAGGTCCCAGCTGCCACGGGGGTCCTGTAAACTGACCTCGTTCCTTTTTTACGGGCGCACCAGGCGCCTATCATTTTAATATCCCACATGTGCGTCTGCGCAGTGTTTACTTGCAGCGCCGATGAGCGACGTGCAGTGCGCCTCGCGAACACAAGCTGTGCCACAAGAAGTGTTTCGTTACAGAGTGGCTAAAAAGTTAGATCACTACCTATTAGTAGGGATGTGATTTTTGGTAACACGAAATGTGTTAAAACTTAAGGAACACTAGGACTCAGTTAAAAAAAAAAGCCAAAATATTATGTTTCGGTTTTTTGTACGAAAATATTAATTGGGAACTTAGGAAGTTGATATGGTAGTAAGCAGTTTTTGTTTGTTTCTACATCTTTCTTGAGCTTGCGGAGCAATTTCTACCTATAAGCCTGCTCCATATGTCAATATTCCATTCCTTTTCACAAATTTACGTCCACGCCTGTGGAGTAACGGTTAGCACGTCTAGCCGCGAAACCAGCTGGCCCGGGTTCGATTCCCGGTTGGGACAAGTTACCTGGTTGAGGTTTTTTCCGGGGTTTTCCCTCAACCCAATATGAGCAAATGCTGGGTAACTTTCGGTGTTGGACCCCGGACTCATTTCACCGGCATTATCACCTTCATCTCATTCAGACGTTAAATAACCTAAGCTGTTGATAAAGCGTCGTAAAATAACCTACTAAAATAAAAGAAAAATTCACAAATTTACCTTTTTCTCGAAACTACATTTTTTATTGATTAAAGTTCTCGTTAACACTTTGTTAAAAACATAAAATGTACACTGTCACACGTTAAAAGTGTTAAAATACCAACACAAACAGCACGCGAGAATAAATACATAACATTAACATATCACAATACGAATACCCACAAAATCGCAAGTTCATTCAGAAAACTAAAGTACAAAATTGCATACAAAACAAATAATACAACACAGAAATTCTTAAATAACCACACTAAACATTAATATATATATAATTCAACTGGAGTTTATAAATTAAAATGCAATAGTTGCCCAATTTTTACATAGGACAAACAGGAAGATCCTTTCATACAAGATAAAAACATATTAAAGCTAAAAACCTTACATTACATCAAATTATGCAGATCACATTATCGACAATAATCATGACTACAATAATATAGAAACAGATATGGAAATTTTAATCACACCAAAAGTTTACAGTTAAATATCCTAGAACAATACGAAATATATAAGAATACAATAGCACACCCACATTACATACTTAATACGCAACTACAGTTCAATACGCACACATTGTTTGACATCATAATACGTCATAACATACAGACAGCCAACCCCACCATAGAAACAACACACCCCCACCCCTACCATCGACAACTGCACATCGCAGAGCCAAAATCACAGTTGTTCAAAGACACTGAAGACGACGACAAATGCGTCGAAACGGGCCGTCTTCAAAAATACCTTTTTACACTTTTTATGTTCAATCTCCAAAATCAATGCAAATATTCGTTCGTGTTCATGCATATGTTATCTGTGAAATAACTTTGAGACATTTTAAATACTTTTAAAATTGGGAGCTGAAAAATAACTATGTAAAAAAATATGAATAAATAAATGTCTGATTTTCAAAAATGTATTACGCTGAAACTAAACTAAATATCATGACTTTCTCAACACTAAAATATTTTCCGTGAATCTGGGTCCATAAGAAAAATATATGAACTTATTGTATTTAAATGTTATATGTATGGAACATTTTGATTATATTACTAATTTTCATAATTATAATAAAATTATCTTAGAAACTATCAGTCCGATTGAGCTCAAAATTTGCACACACCTTGTTTTTAAGAAGATAAGAGAATAGAAGCATTTGAAATGTGGATATGGAGAAGAATGGAACGTCTGAAATGGACAGACAGAATAAGAAATGATGCTGTATTGGAAACAGTGGGTAAAGAAAGAATAATTCTGAAACTGATCAGGAAGAGAAAAGGAATTGGTTAGGGCACTGGCTGAGAAGAAACTGCCTATTGAAGTATCACCGGAAGGAATGGTGAATGGGAGAAGAGTTCGGGCCAGAAGAAGATATCAGATGATATCTGCCTCTAAGTGCGAGTTAGTGTAATGGAATCCCAGAAGTTTTTGTGAAACCAAAGACCCATATCTCTGTAACCGGTCGAAAACGGACCTATATTCATATGAACTTTTTGACTCAGAATGACTTCAGAATTCACATCCTAAATTTTTTACCTTTCCTCGTGAATCACTCTGTATACACTGAAGTTCACTGTACACTATGTCGAGCCCTTGAAGTTCTATATACACAGATCTGATGTACTAAAATTCTATATACATGTACACTGATTTCATCCACTAAGTTCTTTATATACAGAATTAATATGCATTTTAAAGTATTTAAATAACACTTTATCATAAAATAGACTCTGCAAGGGGTTGGAGAATGTATATTAAGTCGCTGTAATCTCTGATATTTGATTCCTTGTTTAACAACGCTATAGCTGTTTTACATTTAATTCTAATCGATGTAATTGTGTAGCGAGATAGTATTTTGGAATCATTAAGTCCAGGATTCGCCAAAGAATTACCGGACATTTATCTTATCTAAAACCTACTCAGATAATCAACCTCAGCTGTATTCGAAGCCAAGCCCGAGCGCAGTCTGAAGAAAACGAATCTCTCTCACTACCCCTAGACCACATCGCAGGTCTAACTTGTCTTGGATATTGAATTTATTCAATTAACATTTAATTTTAGCTCAGCAGAATCGTTTTTTGTTGGAACCTGTGAACCTTCGGGCCACTACCGACGCCCGTTCCACGCTTTGCAAACCGCTGAGGGAATTAACCCTAGCACTGCTAAGGGGGGGCAAAAATTGCCCGCACTATTTGTTTTATTTGTGTAGAATATGTAATTGTTGACCTGAAGAAACAAGATTGTAGGTAGTTGTAGATTAATATCTCAAGTATATAATGACATGGACTTATAATTTTTATGATTTATTTAAATCTGCCTACCATCTTCATTTATAGTGCGGGCAATTTTGCCCCCTTAGACATGGGTGTGACAATTTTTCTGTCTGAAAATATTGATCAATAATCAGATTATTATACATTGTTTGATTGTTAGTACCACTGGATATACAAATTTAATTCAAATTATGTTGTCATTGTTGCTTTTAAAGTAATAAGTAACTGTCTTGTTATTCAAACTGGAACAGTTGGAAATTAGTTGTGTGAAATGTCTAGTAATAATCAGAGTGCCAAAATGTCTCGGAGTTTTCTCACAGAAAAAGAGGTGACAGCTATGGTAAATGAAGATAATATAGATGATGCAAGTGATCCAGAAGAAGGTGATAATGTTTGACATACGACAGTGACACTGAATATCACAGAGAAATTGAAAGTGACTCAAGTTCGCGAAGTTCATCCCCTGATCAGCAGCACGCTTCTACTTCTAACATCGCTGTTATAGCAAGAAGTGGTAGGTCAGTACAGAATATAGTGAGTTTCCATGAAGGTTTGACCTCTAATGCGTCAGAATCTTTCAAAAATAGTGAACATTATTGTGCATCATACTAACGAAGAAGCTAGTATTAGGAATCTAAAACTTACAAACACAGAAGAATTATATGCCTTCATTGGTATTTTGATACTCATGGGTGCAAATAATGACAGTGAACTGCCAATTGATGATTTATGGGGAAAAGTACTGGGCAAAAACATCTACACAGCTACAATGAGTCGTATTCGATTTGGAGAGCTTCTGTCTTTGATTAGATTTGATGATAAGCAAACAAGAACTGAAAGACAAAAGCAAGATAAGTTTTGCCCCATTCGTGAAGTTTTCTATAAGATTGACGAATTGTTTTAAAATACTACATACCTAGTGCACATCTATCAATCGACGAAATGCTCTCGCTCTTTCGAGGAAGATGTCCATTTAAAGTCTTTATGAAAGACAAGCCAGGCAAATATGGCATATTGATTAGGATGTTATCGGATGCACACACCCGGTACATTCTGAAAATGGAGGTCTATGCAGGAAAGGACGAGCGACCCGCCGAGGAACGGAGTGCAAAGGCAGTTGTTAGACGCCTAGTGAAGCCGCTGGAAGGAACCGGAAGAAATGTAACAACGGATCGTTATTATACATCCATCGAGCTAGCGGAGGAACTTTACAATGATAAGCTGACTTTGGTGGGGACTTGAAGAGTAACAGAAAGCACATACCGGAAGAGCTAAAGAAGACGCAGGATCGAGAGCTATATTCCTCTAGATTCTTATTCACAGACCCGAAAACAGGCAAGGCACCAGTTACCTTGGTTTCATACATCATCAGACTCAAGCCCACTAAGAATCTCCTACTTCTATCCACACAACATAATGATAGAAAAGTGGATGAGTCGACAGAGAAAAAGAAAACAGATGTTAATCTCTACTATAATGAAACAAAAGGAGGTATAGACAGCATTGATCAAATGACGCGACATCACTATGTGAAGCGGGGACTAGAAGGTGGCCACTATCTATATTTTTCACCTTGATAGATAATGCATGTCTCAATGGTGGAACAATTTTCATGAAAAACAACCCCGACTGGAATAAGAAGAAGCATAATGTAAGAAGGCTCTATATCCTAGAGTTGGGCCAACAACTAGTTAGGCCAGTTGTGGAAGAGAGAGCCAAGAATATTATAGGTTTGCAAAAGCCTATCATCTCTGCAATAGAAAGTGTTCTAGAGAAAACGCTTCTCATTACTAGTGTAGTTGTTCCTTCTGGTGCATCGTATTCACGGGGAAGATGTCATCTCTGCTTGAAGACAAAAAGCTCTAAAAGGGAAAAAGACAAAATGACAAAAGTATCTATAGTTTGCTGCAGGTGCTGTAAATATGTTTGTTCCACTCATTCTGCAAAAACAATCATATGCACCAATTGTGAAAATGAAAGTGAAAGTGAGTGAAAAAAAAGCTATTGACAATTGAGCAATTTGTGACTTTGATTTTTAGTTTTGTTATTTGTGGTCTACAATAGTTTTGTTGATTACTTAGTACAGAAAAGCCTGAAGTTTAAAAAGTCAAAGCATTAGCCTATATGAGAAATATACGTTTTATAAGACTATTTTCAAACACTCATATACTGTATGTGTCTTTTAGAATGTTCCTGATATAGACAATTGTGTAGTAGGCTAAATATTAAAATAATGTTTTGTTCATTACTTAGTACAGAAAAGTCTGAAGTTTAAATATCCAAAGCATTAGCCTATGTGAGAAATATACGTTTTTATAAGACTATTTTCATAAACACTTATATGTGTGTCTTTTTTTAATGTTCCTGATATAGAAAATCGTGTAGTAACATAGTAAAGTAATTCTTAGTCTATTAAAAAATCAAAACAAAGCGCGGGCAATTTTTGCCCCCCCTTAGCCATCCACGTGACAGATCGAAGCTTAGTAGTGCTAGGGTTAATAAACATGTGTGAAGGAGCAGGGTGGGGAGGGTGGGCACCCCGCATTATGAACCTGACACCCCGACGTGCAGCGGCAGCGTAATTGGAAAATTCGCGACACAAAGTAAATCACTTTTTATTGGCCAGACTGGCCGCGCGACACAGGGCTGTCCAACTCTGCGTCGTAAATCATACTGCACATGTGAGAATATGAGAATTTTGGCTTTCGGTGCGATTCGGCTTGGAGGATTGTATTGGAAGTCTTCAACCTAGCTCCTAGTAACACGTGACATCTTCAGGCGCTCAAGACCTGGATGAATCGATTGGTTTTATTAATCCGTTAGTCTTGACTAACTTAAGCAAATGGACGAATCGAGACTGAGAAAATATTGCTGCTATTCGGGATGTAAAAAATATGGTGATTACCCCCCTTTGATTTGATTACCTGGTTGGGATTTTCCGAGGTTTTCCCCAACCAAAAGGCAAATGCCGGGTAATGTTTTGGCGAATCCTCGGACTTCACCTCATCTCACTACATCTCGCCAAAATATTGTAAAAAAATTGCACAAAATTGTAAAAATTGTAGGAAATTACTAAATTGTAAAGCTATAAAAATTTGTAAAAATTGTAATTGTAATATTGTAAAATTTTGACTTGTTCCACATCTTAAAGCTTCATTGCTCATGTAAGATCTATGGAATAAAATAAATAAATGAATGAATGAACAGTGGGACATGCTGATATAGTTCAGTTTATTTAGAAAGTAATACTACAAAATTACAATAAGCCTAGTCAAAGATGAAACTATTTATATTCGAATTATTTAAAATTGAAGTGCTGATAGCGAAAACCGGACAAGTCCAACATATTAATTTTTCAGAAAAAAAAAAGAAGAAGAACTGTCCCTCACGTTTCTCGCATATAATAATCTGACATATTTTATATAGGTATCTCAAATATCTACCAACTTTGGTAAAAGTTCACTGTTCTATTTTATATGGTTTTCTCAAAAAAATTCTATTTTATATGGTTTTCTGAAAAAAAAAAAACATTTGGACATATCCACTTTTTGCAGAAAATTGTATATGTACATACATTAATTGAGAAAAAGTATATGAAATCATATTTCATTTATATTAACTGCATAAACATACAAAGAAATATTATAAGCGTTTTATTAAATTAAAAACTTTATGTTGGAATGATTTTCTGAACAAGAAAAACAATATTATTATGTTTATATTTTTACCTTTCTAAATTTGTGTTCTCAGTCTTTGAATTCTTGACACGTCAGGTATATTAAGTACCGAAAAATATAATTATTCTAATAAAACACAATAAACTATGCTCAATAAAAACTGTTATTATATATATATATATATATATATATATATATATATATATATATACATACACACACACACACACGTATTGTGATTCTTCTATTCGCTCCTTCAATATGTCAGTAGTGGCAAAAAAAAAAACCGGACCGACCCTTATAGCTCATTTCAGAGCCTTGTTCACTCCAGAGCACGATAGACTGGCAACTAAGACTTTCGTGGTTCGAATCCTGCTTGGGAAGGAAACTTTTTTTTTATTCCTTATTCAAATTTATTCACAATACTTTTCGATTGCTGGTAAAATTCATGTTCTGGGAATAATATGTTAATTATGTAGTAAAATATCGCTGCAATCGAAAAGTATTGAGAATAAATTTGAATAAGGAACAAAAAAAAAGTTTCCTTCCTAGGCTGGATTCGAACCACGAAAGTCTTAGTTACCAGTCTATCGTGCTCTGAAGTGAACAAGGCTCTGAAATCAGCTACAAGGGTCGGTCCGGTGTTTTTTGCCACTACTTTACATTCAATTTTTTTTCTGGTCAAGTGTGTAAGCATTCTTACATTAAAATACCAATCAGATTGCTTCAATTCAGTTGTGTTATCATTAATTTAAGTTATAATTTAGATTTCCGCTAATTGTTCAGGTCCAGCCGCTAGCAACGCCACATGCAGATTGTCTCCCGAGTTAGCATCGTAAACAGCAGAAAGTGGCTGTCTTGTTACTCTAGGGTCTTTGATCTGGGTTATAATTACCAGTCATACGGCTAATGTCTTTGCGGTACGCGACAATAAACGAACAGGGCCAGTGTTTGCATTCCAGTCTCTTCTACAACCAGGTGGCGTTGATGGACGCCTTGCAGAAGTGTTGTCTTGGAAATGTTGAAACAAATGAAGCGTGGTTCACCGCGCCCAATTTCTATACTTGGCTTCAATAAGTCTGTACAGTGTAGACATTCGTATAGTTAAGACTACATTGAGCAGCCGTGTAACGTGAATGATATTTTACGCTTTATCTACGTCATGTCTGCAATCCACAGTGTCTTATCGCCTTTTGAATTAATTTTGCTTTCCTGGCCTTCGAATAATTCTTACGGAAATGTTGCACTTGTATTTTAGTAGTGTGTTGTTATTATTGTTATTATTATTATTATTATTATTATTATTATTATTATTACCTTACTTACAAATGGCTTTTAGAGAACCCGGAGGTTCATTGCCGCCCTCAAATTAACCCAGTCCTTGTCATCATATCCACCTCCTCAAAACCATTTTAATATTATCCTCCCATCTACGTCTTGGCCTACCCAAAGGCCTTTTTCCCTCTGGCCTCCCAATTAACACTCTGTAAGTATTTCTGGATTCTCCCATACGTGCTACATCCCCTGAGTTGTAGAGACTGATAAAAAAATTTAACCCATCGCTTAGCAGTTGACAGTGGAATTCCAATCTCTCTGGCCGCCATCGACGCAGAATAACCTACGCGAACCAGGGCAATGACTTATTGACGGAGTTGTTGTCTCTCTGACATCTTCAAGCGAAATGACGAGACAGAACGTTTTATTAACTGACAGGAGTACTGGTTGGAAGAGAGAGGAAGGTTTATTATTTATCAGAGTTTGGGCATATTCTAAGAATGTCGCTACATTAATATAGCTTTGCGAGACATGTATGATGTAAAATTTGTAATTAAAAAAAGAAGATTGTAGGAGATTCGAACATTGAACTACTACTATTAACTCGTTAAATAAATCAATGCCGTAACGACTTACCCTACTGAGACTGTTAATATCGTTTCGACATAATACGTGCTTTTCCTTTTCATATTCGTTTCGATTGATTTTGTAGGCCTATTTATCAATATTTTGTATTATTTCACTCTTCAGAGGCCTTGATGTATCTAGAATCAACCCTCCATTCGAGTGTATAACATATTTTAAACTCTTAAACAAAATACAGCAAATTTAAATGGTTTAATTACCGTAATCTGGGGTTACTTTGAACACAGAGGAAACTTTGAACATTTTTTTCAGGAAATCATATTTGGGTTTCTACATGCTGCACTTGTTATAGATGGAGGTAAATTTGGTATGAGAATGATTTTTATGATAATTTACCTCCATCTATAACAAGTGCAGCATGTAGAAACCTAAATATGATTTTCTGAAAAAATGTTAAAAGTTTCCTCTGTTTTCAAAGTAACCCCAGTTTACGGTATGTGCTACCTGGTGAACTACGGCTTTGACAAGACGAGCATCCGCCATGTTGTGTCTCTGGAACTTAGAAATTGTCGGCGTTTTTTAAGTGTACATATCATCCAGTCCACACCTGTGGAGTAACGACCAGCGCGTCTGGCTGCGAAACCAGGTGGCCCGGGTTCGATTCCCGGTCGGGGCAAGTTACCTGGTTGAGGCTTTTTCGGGGTTTCCCTCAACCCAATATGAGCAAATGCTGGGTAACTGTCGGTGCTGGACCCCGGACTCATTTCACCGGCATTATCACCTTCATCTCATTCAGACGCTAAATAACCTAAGATGTTGATAAAGCCTCGTAATATAACCTACTAAAAAAAAACATATCAGCCAGAACCTCAATCAGAGGAAACGTTGAATTTTAAGTAATCCTAATGTCTGTACTACTGTTTCATTCTAATTTGATCCTCTCATCTAATGTCATTTATCTATACTAATAATAAATCTGTAGCCGAAATTTTTCTGGTAATTTTCGATTTTCCAAAAATATTTGGTCCTAACATATATAATTAACCACCCTGAAACCGAAAATCGCTTTTTTGAAATTTTTGTTTGTATGTCTGTCTGTCTGTCTGTCTGTATGTTTGTTACCTTTTCACGCGATAATGGCTGAACGGATTTCGATGAAAATTGGAATATAAATTAAGTTCGTTGTAACTTAGATTATAGGCTATATGGCATTCAAAATACATTATTTAAAAGGGGGGTTATAAGGGGGCCTGAATTAAATAAATCGAAATATCTCGCTTATTATTGATTTTTATGAAAAGTGTTACATAACAAAAGTTTCTTTAAAAATCATTTCCGATAAGTTTTATTCTTTGAAAAGTTTTGATAGGACTGATATTTAATGAGATAAATTAATTTTAAAATTAAAATAACTGCCATCTAAGGCCGTGTAATGAAATTAACAAATGACTTCGTCTATAAGGGGCCTTGGTCAACAACAATCGAAAGCTATGAATCATAGCCTAAGAAAATGTTTCTGTGTTCGTATGAAGCAATATCGGAAGCTAAATTAACCGATTTGTATAATTAATTATTATTTCATCATTGGAAAGTGTAGTTTCTCTGTATGGACATAATGCTATAATGTTATTACAGTAATTTCTGAGTGAATTGAGGACAGGTAAGATTAAAATAGCTTCTTATGCACAGAAAACTTGATAGGTTATTCTGTATATTCATTTCCTGTATTTCCTATAATAATGTTTATGAACATATTCATTTTTATCTGAGAGAATTAACGAACAACGAGAGTGTATTGATTTAGTATGCAGTAATAGTACGTTAGCTTAGCAATCCATTATTTTATAATTCTAATTTTAACTATGCTCAATTGAATCGTGTTAAAATACATAAAATATATATGCAATAAATGCAATGCAAAAAAATTGGGTAATGAGCCAAGCAGATTATGTTGCGCTGTTGTAAAAGCTGTTCCTCCTGAGATTCAAGAGCTCCCACAACAAATTTAAAACTTTCTAATTCGAGTTCATCCGTTATCAACACACTTTTTCATAATATAATATAATATGAACATAATAATAAATCTGTAGCCAAAATTTTTCTGTTAATTTTCGCTTTTCCAAAAATAATTGGTAATAACAATTAAGAAACATGTTACAGGAATTGTCATTGCACCAAATGAGTGGTCTCTGGATCAAAATGATCGCATTTTAATATTTTAAATATAATTTAAATTAAGTAACATATTAAACGATTTATCATTCTATCAAACACGAATGTTCCCTGGATCAAATGTCCTATTTTAATTATGTAATTACTTTATATTTATTTCTAACTGGTGCAGCGGAGCGCACGGGTACGGCTAGTGTATAATAAATGGATGAAAAGTTGGATATAAATAGGATTCACTTTATATTATATCAAATATTCCACCTCTTCAAAAGAGGCGATTGTAGGCATGGCTTAAATTCTCCCAATTTACTAAAGATATTATTTGTCCCACAGAATAATATCTGTTATAGTGACAATTAATATTTGAGGAGGAAAATTCGCTCCGGCGCTGGGGATCGACTTTGACTTTGATGGCAGTTGACTTGAAATACAAACGTCAACGTATATGCCCAACTTGGAGTTACGCCAAAAAAGGGAAACAACACTGTAGGAGGAGAGTTCGATCCGGTGCTGTGGATTGAATTCGGCGTAGCTCAGTGGTCAGAACGCTTGGTACGTAGAACCAAGGACCCGGGTTCGATCCCCGGCGCCGGAGCGAATTTTTCTCCTCAAATATTAATTAAATCCTCCCGCCAGCCGGCTCACATGCTGTAAGGACAACCTTCTTACGACTCTGCATAAGGTTCTGGTCACAATACCGCCGCAAAGGGTGACAAATTCGCGCATACAAGTGGCCGAACACCTGTGGAGATCGCGAGGGCGCGGTCCTGTTGCCATGGGAACGGCGCTCGGCCGAGACGAATCGTGTGTTATTAGGTAGTAAATTTCGGGAGTTTGGTCCGCGTATGCAACCCGCATTCCACGCTGTGTTTTATTATGTTGCCTCCAGTGAGCGTCTGGCCGAACATGGCACAGCATTAAAATTCCAACTGTTGCAATTTTTGGCATTTTAATCGCCCGATGTAAAACAATGTAAGCCTGGAACTATTAAAACATGGAACATGATTTAGACTTTTAACACCGATCGCGAAGGTCGCTCGCAAAAACGGGTCCGACGTTCGAGTACAGTCAGCACCCTACAAGTGATCACTTTTAACTAAAATACAGTAATACGAAAGATAAGGCTACTTACGCTAATTATTATTATTGCTGGTATTATTATTATTATTATTATTAGTAATAATAATAATAATAATAATAATACCTAATAATACATCAGCTTCTTGTCTATGCGGATGACGTGAATATTTTAGGCGAAAATCCACAAACGATTAGGGAAAACACGGAAATTTTACTTGAAGCAAGTAAAGCGATCGGTTTGGAAGTAAATCCCGAAAAGACAAAGTATATGATTATGTCTCGTGACCAGAATATTGTACGAAATGGAAATATAAAAATTGGAGATTTATCCTTCGAAGGGGTGGAAAAATTCAAATATCTTGGAGCAACAATAACAAATATAAATGACACTCGGGAGGAAATTAAACGCAGAACAAATATGGGAAATGCGTGTTATTATTCGGTTGAGAAGCTCTTATCATCCAGTCTGCTGTCCAAAAAATCTGAAAGTTAGAATTTATAAAACAGTTATATTACCGGTTGTTCTGTATGGTTGTGAAACTTGGACTCTCACTCTGAGAGAGGAACATAGGTTAAGGGTGTTTGAGAATAAGGTGCTTAGGGAAATATTTGGGGCTAAGAGGGATGAAGTTACAGGAGAATGGAGAAAGTTACACAACGCAGAACTGCACGCATTGTATTCTTCACCTGACACAATTAGGAACATTAAATCCAGACGTTTGAGATGGGCAGGGCATGTAGCACGTATGTGCGAATCCAGAAATGCATATAGAGTGTTAGTTGGGAGACCGGAGGGAAAAAGACCTTTGGGGAGGCCGAGACATAGATGGGAGGATAATATTAAAATGGATTTGAGGGAGGTGGGATATGATGATAGAGACTGGATAAATCTTGCACAGGATAGGGACCGATGCCGGGCTTATGTGAGGGCGGCAGTGAACCTTCGGGTTCCTTAAAAGCTATTTGTAAGTAAGTATTATTATTATTATTATTTATTATTATTATTATTATTATTATTATTATTATTATTATTATTATTATTATTATCGTGAATTACTAAAGGCAGAACAGTAACAGCAGTGTTGAATGGTATTCTATGCGACAATAGTCAAAAGTACTGTTAGATATGAAGAGTCCACTGCAAGAATGATGGATGTCATTTGGAATACATTTTGCAGGAGAAGCGATTGAAAGTTTGAAATGCGTAGCGCTCAAAGCTTAACTGTGATTTTCCGATCATTACTGGACAATGACTATCAGTGTTAATGCCATATAACTCTGTATGTACATTCTATATGTCTTAAGCTATGCATTGA
Source organism: Periplaneta americana (assembly GCA_025594305.2). Classification (NCBI taxonomy): domain Eukaryota; kingdom Metazoa; phylum Arthropoda; class Insecta; order Blattodea; family Blattidae; genus Periplaneta; species Periplaneta americana. Next base: position 193,205,199 of record JAJSOF020000005.1, read on the forward strand.
CAGTCTTGGTTCATTTTCGACAAGAAAGTGACATCCATCATTCTTGCAGTGGACTCTTCATATGGTGCTGAAATATAGAAATTTAATGAAAAGTTAGCATCAAAACTCATGACAATGGAAATGGATTTTTGAAGAAGATCAACGAGATGTTCGAAATTAGAAAAAATTATAAATCCAGTTAGAGATGAAATGAACATTCAACATTGTTTTGGATTACGAGAGATATAAGCAGTTGATCTGGTATGGACATGTGTAAAGAATGCCAGAAGAAAGGTTACCTAAAATGGTGCTGGAATGGTGTTCGCCTGGGAGAAGAAGGAAAGGAAGACCTCGAAATTCATGGTTACAAGAGATCAGAACAGGGATGAGAGACTGCAGACTGAACGACATGGATCGGATGGATAGAGAAAATAAAAAAAAAAAAAAAAAAAAAATCTGTACGAAGCAACTGTGGAATTCACAACACATTCTTAGCTTCAGAATACTAGCTAATTAAAGAAATGATACTCCTGAATACTTAATTCTTTATCTGTAATATTCTTTTACCTTTAAAACTCAAGAATAATGGTATTTTACAAACAACTTCAAATTAGTGTAATTCTGAAAATATTGAGATTAGGACAAATGTTTACATGACACTTTTTGATCAGAATGTCTTCGGAAATAAGCTCCTTAAGGGACGGTAAATCCTCGTAAACCACCCTGCACGCCCAGGGGATCTTGTCCGAAACTTAAAACACAATTACGAGTTTCTATTACAGTGCAAATAAAATATTTATTTACCTAAGAATCTTGCCGTACTGATAATGTGTGCACTTTAAGTGGATGTATCGAAATGAATTAATTTCAATTTTTCCAACAGGAAATAATGTCCACAACCGGATTTGAACTCGAGAACTCAAAGATCAGCATCAAGCATAAAATATATCACCGAAGATGAATTTACAGTAAAAATAATTGTGTTGTATCTCAACTGGAAAAATGACAGCAAGAAACTTAGAGAATTTATTGATGTCGGAACTTGGCAACACTGGACGCAACATGTCTGAACTAATTCCTCGTAGTCTCCACAATTGCGAGGACAAGGTGGCAATTTCCGTTCGTGATTTGTGCTCTTTGTTCTAGGGATGGGTTACTCTTGTGCTATATAATTTAAGAGCGAGCAAGTGTGACAAAATTGAACGTGCCTCTGATCCTTTTGCTCACACCGCGACGTTCGCCCACCAGCTGTCGCTAATCACTTCCGATAGCCTCGTGTCATTTCACGATGAGCGCATTCGTCGAATAATATCGCTGATGTAGCCACAAGCTGAATCGAGTTTCCTCCGAGTACATCCCAAAGTTACGAAACAAGGTTATACAGTATCTATCTATCTATCTATCTATCTATCTATCTATCTATCTATCTATCTATCTATCTATCTATCTATCTATCTATCTATCTGTCTGTCTGTCTGTCTGTCTCTCTGTCTGTCTGTCTATCTATCTATCTATCTATCTATCTATCTATCTATCTATCTATCTATCTATCTATCTATCTATCTATCTGTCTGTCTGTCTGTCTGTCTGTCTGTCTGTCTCTCTGTCTGTCTATCTATCTATCTATCTATCTATCTATCTATCTATCTATCTATCTATCTATCTATCTATCTATCTATCTATCTATCTATCTATCTATCTATCTATCTGTCTGTCTCTCTGTCTGTCTATCTATCTATCTATCTATCTATCTATCTATCTATCTATCTATCTATCTATCTATCTATCTATCTATCTATCTATCTATCTATCTATCTACCTACCTATCTCTCTGTCTGTCTATCTATCTATTTATCTATCTATCTATCTATCTATCTATCTATCTATCTATCTATCTATCTATCTATCTATCTATCTATCTATCTATCTATCTATCTATCTATCTACTCACTTACCCATATAGCCACCTCTTCACTCATCCATCCACACGCCCAACAACCTACCTATCTAACTACTTATACATCTATCCATCCGCCCACACACCCACCTACCACCTACCTATATATCTACTTATTCATCTATCGTTCCACCCACTTACCTATTTACTATCTACTTATCCATCGATCCATCCACTCACACACCCACATATCTATCTACTTATCAATCTGTCTCTCTATCCATCCATCCAACCACAAACCCACCCACCCACCTCTCTATTCCTCTCTTATCCATGTATCTACCCATCTATCCACCTACCCACCCATCTACCTATCTATCTGTTTATTCACTCAAACACCCACTTAACTATCTGCTTTTCGATTCATCCATCTATCCATCCATCCATCCACTTATCTACCTACCTATCTACGTATCCATCTATCCACCCACCCAATCACCTATCTATCTATCTATCTATCTATCTATCTATCTATCTATCTATCTATCTATCTATCTATCTATCTATCTATCTATCTATCTATCTATCTATCTATCTATCTATCTATCTATCTATCTATCTATCTATCTATCTATCTATCTATCTATCTATCTACTCACTTACCCATATAGCCACCTCTTCACTCATCCATCCACACGCCCAACAACCTACCTATCTAACTACTTATACATCTATCCATCCGCCCACACACCCACCTACCACCTACCTATATATCTACTTATTCATCTATCGTTCCACCCACTTACCTATTTACTATCTACTTATCCATCGATCCATCCACTCACACACCCACATATCTATCTACTTATAAATCTGTCTCTCTATCCATCCATCCAACCACAAACCCACCCACCCACCTCTCTATTCCTCTCTTATCCATGTATCTACCCATCTATCCACCTACCCACCCATCTACCTATCTATCTGTTTATTCACTCAAACACCCACTTAACTATCTGCTTTTCGATTCATCCATCTATCCATCCATCCATCCACTTATCTACCTACCTATCTACGTATCCATCTATCCACCCACCCAATCACCTATCTATCTATCTATCTATCTATCTATCTATCTATCTATCTATCTATCTATCTATCTATCTATCTATCTATCTATCTATCTATCTATCTGTCTGTCTGTCTGTCTGTCTGTCTGTCTGTCTGTCTGTCTGTCTGTCTGTCTGTCTATCTATCTATCTATCTATCTATCTATCTATCTATCTATCTATCTATCTATCTATCTATCTATCTATCTATCTATCTATCTATCTATCTATCCATCAATGCATGCATCCATACATAATAATCTTTACCATTACTTACACCATCATCGCAATCTTCTTCTTCTTCTTCTTCTACAACTACTACTACTACTACTACTACTACTACTACTACTACTACTACTACTACTACTACTACTAGGTCTACTATCTCTTTTATTAAGCATAATTTATCTCTCATATTTATCACAAATTCACTAGTTTCACTTTATTTTCACCTTCACATATATATTCTCATCTCCATTGTTGTTTCCTTCATCTTCACCGTTTGTATGTTTATGTTTTCATCATCATCATCATCATCATCATCATCACCATCATCATCATCATCATCATTATCAATGGCGTCAGCGTCGTGAAACAGATTTCAGCAACGTGTTCATTTATTGCATTAGGAAACTTTCAGCCTCTTCAGAGGAGCTCGTCTGTATGAAGAGCCAGTCTCCACACTGGCCGGTCATCTCAATGCTAATACATGCAAATGCTTCCCTCATAATATGCTTTATGTGATTTCTTAACCACATCTGTTAGAATTTTAGACAAGGAAGCTCAGTTTCACGATCTTCTCAGTTGAGCCCAAAGACGTTATATAGTATGTTGAGCCTAACTTTGTGAGTATAATAATAGGAACATACGGGCTAAGATATGTCAACAGTTGCATTGCCGATATCCGTAACAGGGGTTTGAGAACAGGACGGGAGGTCATGAGATAGCTTCCTCTCATCTGATAAGGTTGGCAACACTGAGCACGCCCGGCGGCCGGACAGCAGATGCGTTGTACAGCTCTGTGGTTTTTAGGGAGGACCAACCCACGGTCCAAGGCCTCTCGAAAACAAGAGGCAAGGGGGTGGGGGCCTCTGCGCTCGCTCCATCCCCTTTCAGCCTTCTTTTCTTATTTTTTCTTTGCTCCTTCTTACGTGTATTGGAAGAGCGAGAAAGAGATGGAGCGGGAGGCCAAGGACACCCCAAAAAGGTCTTCCCATTATCCCTCAGCTCTCTACGACGGAAAAAGAAAAAATAGAGAGCCACAGGGTTGTATGGTCTGCCCCAACAAGTGCTGCGCTTATAAACCCAGCTTCTGCTTCAGTTCTTCAAGCCAGCTTTATCATCTCTGGAAGTTGTTTACCATTTTTCATGTTTTTTCTACCTGTTCCTCTTTTTCTCGCTTTTTAAAATCATTCTTTCCTATTCCTTTTTTCCGTTTCATTTCTTCTTCGTGTCTTCTGCTTTTAATCTTCCTATTTTATCTCTTTCTTTTTACTCGGTAAATGATTTTATTATGAATATTTTAGCCTCTAAATATACAATCATATAGCCCTTTTGTCAACAACCTAGAAGAAGTAAAATAATAATACGAAATACAATATTAGAAGAAGTAACATTAATTTCATCTATCTAGGATACCAGTTATTGTGAAGATGAAAAATTACACATCAATGTATAAAATAGGATTTTTTTCGTAAAATAATTATTCAAATTATGTATGTAGTAATTATATTATTAATCAGTTTCGTTGTATAATCTCTATCGTAATATTGTAACCAACCTGATTATAGTTTAACTTACCAACTTCTTCAACATAATTATTATTTTTTTAATAATCTTCCTCATAACAATTATTGAAAGAATCTTGATCATAATGTCGTCAATTTTTCAATATCATTTTTTAACTTTGATTACCGTATTCGTCAACTTCGTTATTTAATAATTTTCATCATAATTTTTGTAAGAATCTTGTTCACAATGTCACCAATTTCTTTAACATCATTATTTAACTTTAATAATCATATTCTTTACGCACAAGAAAACGGATACAACCCTAACAGAATAGACAACATAATACGTAAGACAAAACATAATCACAAAAGACATAATAATACAACACAAACACAAGAACACAAAAAATACATCACACTAACATACGAAAACAAAAACACACACAAGATTGCAACCTCATTCAAGAAATTAAATTACAACATCGCATACAGAACAAATAACACTTAAAAAAAAAAACATCTCAACACACAAACAACACAAACAAACAAATACAACCACACAGGCGTATACAAACTCAAATGTTTCGTTTCATTTCTTCTTCGTGTATTCTGCTTTTAATCTTCCTATTTTATCTCTTTCTTTTTACTCAATTAATGATTTTAGTATGAATATTTTAGCCTATATACAACCATAGCCTTTTTTGTCAACAACCTATGAGAAGTAAAACAATAATACAAAATACAATATTAGAAGAAGTAACATTAATTTCATTTATCAAGAATACCAGTTGTCATTATGAAGATGAAAACTATAAATCAGTGTATAAAGTTGGATTATTTTCGTAAAAAAATGTATTCAAATTATTTATGTAGTAATTATATTCTTAATCAGTTTCTATGTATAATCTCCATCGTAATATTGTAACCATAGGAACAGAGAAGAAAGTGGTAAGTGTAAGAAGATAGTGTAAGAGTGTAGTAAGAGAGACTAACAAACAAATAATGAATAAAAAAGTGATGTAAGTGTTGTAAAATGGAGAAAAGGGAAAAGTGAACAATGAATGTAGGAGAAAATAGGTGGAAAATAATGATTAAGAGTAGGTAGATTTCAGAGTACAGAAGGAAATAAATAATAATGCAAATTATTAAGGAAGGAATATGCAATATTTAATAGGTAAGCGAGAAATGGAAGGGAGACAGTCTAGGTATGAGAGAGAAGAGAAGAGGATAGATAGCAATTCAGTTAAAACAGAACATTAGAATGTAATCAAAAAATATTCCGCAAATGAATATTATTAATAGAAAAGGGTTGTATGTATTAAAGGGATGGTGGATCGAAAAGCAGAAATGTGAAGATCCACCATAAGTGTGAATAAAATTGTAAAGTTGACTGACAAATAAGTATATCATATCATATCATATCATTTCATATATCATATCATATCATATCATATCATATCATATCATATCATATCATATCATATCATATCATATCATATCATGTCATGTCATGTCATGTCATATCATGTCATGTCATGTCATATCATATCATATCATAACATATCATATGTCATGTCATATCATATCATATCATATCATATCATATCATATCATATATCATATCATGTCATGTCATATCATATCATATCATGTCATGTCATGTCATATTATGTCATGTCATATCATATCATATATCATATCATATCATGTCATGTCATATCATATCATATCATGTCATGTCATATCATATCATATCATATCATATCATATCATATCACATCATATATCATATCATATCATATCATATCATAACCAACCTGATCATAATTTAAGTTACCAACTTCTTCAACATCATTATTTTATATTTAATAATCTTCTTCATAATAATTATTGTAAGAATCATGATCTACTCTTTTAGACCGAAAAAGGAATGAAGAAATTTTAGAACAATTAGAAGTAGAGTCAGTAGAAGAAAAAATCAGCATATAAAAATTCAATTGGCTAGATCATGTAAGAAGAATGAAAAATTCAAGAATCCCAAAAATTAGGATGCAATATAAACCTAGAGGACATCGTCGACCAGGAAGACCTTTAAGAAGACTGCTAGATGGGGCCGAAACAGGTCTACAGAGGCCTAATTCGTGAAGGATGATGATGATGATGATCATGATCATAATGTGACCAATTTCTTCAACATCATTATTTAACATTAATTATCATATTCGTCAACTTCGTTATTTAATAATTTTCATAATAATTTTTGTAAGAATCTAGATCATAATTTGTTACCAATTTCTTAAACATCATTATTTAATTAATATTAGGGGAGAAAAATTCGCTCCGGCGCCGAGGATCGAACCCGGGTCCTTGATTCTACGTATTAAGCGTTCTCACCGTTGAGCTACGCCGAAGTTTAATCCACAGCACCGGATCGAACCCCGTGTTTTTTTCCCTTTGTTACCTGACTCGAGTTGGTCATGTATGTTGACATTTTATGTTGTCAACTGCCAATATACAAGGAGCGCACTCAGTTGAGTGACGTGGTGGCCGGGATTCCACCGTAATATTCATAGTAATCTGTACAGTAATATGCACTGTTGCTCGAAGAATCTCCTCTCAACTATACCGTACACTGAAATCTAACCAAAAATACCTACCTTAAAGTCTTAATGAAAATTGTTGTTTTCCTTTCACTTTTATTAGAATGTACGTACTCCCCAGACAAATCAAAGAGTTCTGAACAAAATTATGTTGAGAAAAAGCGCTGTCAGCTGAAATGAACAATTACCACGTGTTTTACGAGTGTCCAGAGAACTAGGGAATAGTTTCCGGTACAAAAAAGAAACTAAAAATAGGCCTGAAATATGCTTTTAATATCGAAATTTGCATAGACGTTCAAAATATGCATGCACGAACAACCATCTGTCAATCTTAATTAGACATGAAACATGTAATTATATACTGAGTTCATTAAGATAAACAGGACCGATACAAATACGCATTTGCATATATTGCTGATCACTAATCATAATAATGCCTTTACAGTGGCGAAACGAAGATAACATTGCATTTTGCCATCACTTTGCAGTGTAGTATTTGTAACAAACGAAGTGCACTTACAGCAGACTTGTGGCAACAACGCGTCATAAAAGCTGTCCAAAAATGTGCCGAGCGCCAATATCGGAGAGAGTACAACCGCACGGACCCCCATAGTTTCCAATTGGGACCCTGTGTCAAGTGTCTTGTGTGACGTTAAAACTCCCCCTTCTCCCCGACTGCGTTGCATTTGTTGCTACAAGCAGGGTTGCACAAACTACTCTTTTAAAAAAATCCTACAAAATAAATACGAATAGAAATCAAAGACTTTGTGAGGTTATCCAAATGTACTGCCAGTGCCTCACTTCCTGAGCTGTTTTTTTGCGGGGCGAGACGCAGAGGGAGTGGGAGGTCCTGGGTACCGCATGTGCCTTTTCAGGATTTTTTTCGTCAGCTATGGAGCAAGATCAGCCATGGACAAGCGAATGTATAGGCTATCCCCTAACTAAACAAATTATGTCCCCATCAATTCCTGTACTAAACACTAATACCAGTGGTAGACTACAGTCTCTACTTGAGGTTATCGACCTAATCGTGATTACTGTTATCACGTGTACACATCCGTAAACTCTTTCCTCTATGGCAGTGTTCCTCAAATTTTTTCCACCGCGAAACCCCCTTTAATCTAAAGTGTAACTGCGGAATCCTTGTAATATTTTATTAGTATTTAACAGTTAACAGACAAGTGAAAGCTAGTATCTCAATAATTCTGTTCATTGGGACGAATGCATTTGCTTTTCAAGCCCAAAATCTGGTTTTATGGCGGAAAGTTGTTGTCTCTTTTCTACTGTACTTCTGCATTTTGTCTTTTCGGTATTTTGTTTTAGTGAACACATACACAGAGAATCCAGTATTATGGGTATTTTCCGTTTTAGATGATCATTAAACATATTGTTATTACACATATTATTGGATTATTATTATTATTATTATTATTATTATTATTATTATTATTATTATTATTATTATTATTATTATTATTATTATTAAGCGTCACTTAAACCTTCATGCGTGATGAAAAGAGATTTTAATGTGAAAGGAACACCGTGCTAGATCGCTGGATTTTCGAGGGTCGAACCCGGGATAGATCCCTACATCTGGACTTAAATTGCGCAGTGAGTCGAATTGAGAATCTGGCTGGAAAAAAGTATTTTTCTTTATCATCAAAAAATTATTATTTATTCTGTGTACATTATTCACAAGTAACTGTTCCTAAATTCCCTGCAATAGAAACGCATCTCAATGCAATATTGGCAACACAGCACAACCCCCAATCTGATACGTTGTTTACACCGTCTCACAGAGTCGTTTAGAGCAGCGTTTCTCAAACTTTTTTGAAGTGGGACCTACGTTTTAAAGTCAGAACAGTTCCTCGGACCACCTTACTCTTGTTCCCTTCGAAAGCAAATTTATCATTTTTGTAGCAAATTTTAATACCAGTATAGCCTATTTAAATTTTACAACATAATTCATTAATTAAAATTGATTTTATATTAGTTTTAACTAATATTAGTTAATGTTAATAGAAAAAATTCATTTTCGTTTTTTTAATAAATCAAGGCTATTAGAGTTTGGATAATCTTTAACTTATTAACTAAACAAAATAAATGTTTGTACTCATATTAATGAGATAGATAAGGCTGCCGATTCTTGCACAGTTATTCTATATTTGGATGCATGCTGGTAAACTTAAGTCTCGAGAGTTAAATTAACTGTTCTCTTTCACTCAATAAAAGTTCGTTATTTTCAATATCGCAATGAAGGGGATCACGAACCCATGAAAAATCGTCATATTTACTTGAAAAATAAGTTTCAAATTGTGACCTCAGAGTTTCGAGATGCGAACATGTCATTGCATAATTTTTTCCCAATAACGAAATCATTTTCAACCAAAAAAGACTCTAGGGTTGGAAATAATGAAATAATCCTCTGTTTCATGGAACTGATCCACAAACCAAATTTTCTCTCAAACACTCTTTTCTCATGCGCATTGAGAACAGTCAAAGAATTACCTTCTAGAGAGAGATTTAGTTTGTTTAGTTTTGAGAATATATCTGAAAGATATGTCTTGTACTTAGCCACTTATCAGCTGATGTGCAAGAAAAAGATGGCGAGAAACACCACTTTCATACTGCTTTAAATCTCTCTTTTGTTGCTGAGAATAGAATGGGAAGTCGGTAGACAGGTAGGGTCATAAATTTCATAAGGTGTCAGTACTGGAAGAAAAAGTGAAAGGTAATTGCCATGTGTCATTTACAAACTCTGAGATTTTCAGTATGATATGGAATTTGTTTGAATTTTATTTTTTCTTCTGTCCTTTTTGAAGGACAACAAGGGCAGACGTCGGGGATCACAGGTGGTCCACGGACAATAGTTTGAGAAACGCTGGTTTAGAGGATGTTAGCTGAATATTTATTGTGGCGTTTTAATATAGAGCATGTATCTGAAAGTTTGGAAATTTATATTTCAAGCAGTTTCAGTACTTATGTACAGTCGATACTCAATATAACATTACTCGATTGAAAAAATAAATACATAAAATTTTCTAAATCGGTATAATATGAAGCAATTCTCATTAGAAAAACAGAAGCTGTATCTACCCCATCCACCTCATTTCTACAAACCCAGGAAGCCATTCCGTGAAAGTAATAGTAAGCTTACACCTAAAAGAAGGGAAATTCAATCTCTTGTCTCTGAACAATCGCAACAAGAACTAAGCCATTTAAATTTTTTGTTTGGAAAGAAAACTACCGAATTTACGAGAAGGGACTTTAATATAATTTAAAATAAAATCACGTATATATAATTATATATATGCTACTTGTAAGTCCCGTACAAATTTAAAAAAAATTCAGTTAGAGGGAGATAGTTCTTAATTTTATTTAAAACTATTCCCTATAAAGGGGTTATTCCTCTTATACAAACCTAATGAGAACGTGTACCCAAAAATTTTATTCTACTTGTAACTCCTATATAGTTTTATGCAAATCTGTTACGTAGGAAAAAAGTTATTAATTTTCTCTAAAATACCCCTTTAAAAGGGTAATTCCTGTAACACAAGCGTAATGACAGTTTGTTCATAAACAATATATGCTCCCTGTAAATTCTGTATAAATTTTCATGAAAATCTTATAGATAAGAGAAAATTAATTAATTTTATCTAAAACCACTCCTATAAAGGGGTACTTTCTTTATACAAATATAGTGAGAGTTTTTTACGTAAAACGTTTATGCTACCTGTAACTCCTGTACGAAGTATATTTTATGATTTTATTATGGATACTATGTTTACGAATCTACCCTGAGTTGCATAACTTCATAAATTGGAGGAGCAAGTGGCTCACCCGGTATACGTGACCAAATAAATGAATTTTTCAATGTTCATGCTGAAATTCAGAAATTTATTAAATCTCCGGTACAGAAATACAGATTTAGCGCTGTCTGTGACAACAGTTAATTCGACAAACTACGACTTCATCGCAAATAGTTTGATCGCTGTCCTTCCAGACTTTAATTTACAACTTTCCTTACACAAGGTTTTAAATAAAAACTCAGCCAAAAACTATGACAGGCGCACAATTCACGGAGAGTTAAATCTGTCGCCTTTACTGTCATACTCAACCGTCTGCATCCCTCGAAATATTATTCAATGATGTCATTCTAACGCTTAACTAAATTGCGTTCGCGCTAAAATTGCCAATCACAAGTGATGGAACATCTGCTTGTTTTAAATTTTATTGTGGCCAGCGGTGGGGATTGACATGGGAGCTTTCCACGTATGTTACAGTAAACGCTTGTTTTAAGACACAAAAATTGGTTTAAAAAATCGTAAAATATTCTGTTATACTTCAATGTTAATTAATTAATTAATTTATTTATTTATTTATTTATTTATTTATTTATTCATTCATTTCCTTATTATTTATTTATGTATTTACTAACTTATATATTTACTAACTTATTTACATAGGCCCTATTTATTTAATTTCTTTTTTATTTACTGATTTATTTACTTATCTCTTTATTTACTTACTTATTTATTTGCGTATCATTTACTTATGTGTTATTTACTAATTTATTTACTTTATTATTTATTATTTACTTATGTGTTTACTAACTTATTCACATATTTATTTAATTTCTTATATACTTATTATTTACTGATTTATTTACGCATTTATTTGCTTACTATTTACTTATTTATCTACTTATTTATTTACATATAGTGGAGTAACAGTTAGTGCGTCTGGCCGCGAAACCAGATGGCCCGGGTTCGATTCCCGATCGGGTCAAGTTACCCGGTTGTTTTTTCCGGGCTTTTCCCTCAAACCAATATGACCAAATGCTGGGTAACTTTCGGTGTTGGACCCCGGACTCATTTCACCGACATTATCACCTTCATCTCATTCAGACGGTAAATAACCTAAGCAGTTGATAAAGCGTCGTAAAATAACGTACTAAAATATACTATACTATTATATTTATTTATTCTACTTATGTATTGTGGGTCCCTATCACCACGGCATGGCGCGTCCTCAGGTTGCGGATGGAGGAGACGGCCTCCAGATATGGAGGGTAGCTGCGAATATATTGAATAAGCAGTCGTGGACAGCCGATAAGGGGTGGTCTCCATCTTGGGGGTTGGGTGAAGGGCTAACAACCCATCACCGTAAAAAACAGCTTGTTACGAATCCTTCAAATAAGAATAAGGTTCTTAGGAAAATATTTGGGGCTAAGAGGGATGAAGTTACAGGAGAATGGAGAAAGTTACACAACGCAGAGCTGCACGCATTGTATTCTTCACCTGATATAATTAAGAACATTAAATCCAGACGCTTGAGATGGACAGGGCATGTAGCACGTATGGGCGAATCCAGAAATGCATATAGAGTGTTAGTTGGGAGGCCGGAGGGAAAAAGACCTTTAGGGAGGCCGAGACGTAGATGGGAAGATAATATTAAAATGGATTTGAGGGAGGTGGGATATGATGGTAGAGACTGGATTAATCTTGCTCAGGATAGGGATCAATGGCGGGCTTATGTGAGGGCGGCAATGAACCTCCGGGTTCCTTAACAGCCAATAAGTAAGTAAGCAAGTATATTTATTTATTCATTCATTCATTTATTCATTACTAATGGCAGATACTTAACCGTTCGTCATTCACTCATATGAAGACAGTTGTGTAGACCAATTTACCGACAGAGTCGTTGCCCAGGTTGCGACATAGTAGGCTGGTCTACGCTACACCGCGATGAGATGAGGAGATGATGATGATGATGGAGATTGTTGGGATGCCACAGGGGAACTGGAGTTTCTGAAGAAAACCCCTGTGTTGCTCAACACAAGTTATAAATTGGGAGTTCGCTGGGGATCGAACCCTGGTCCACAGAATTATAAGTCCAGCGCTATAGCCACTAGACCACCGTGGTGACTTACTTAAAAATCTTGTTTCTCGAAATTGTACCGTTTTTTCTGCGTACGGCAAAGTGCGTTGAAGTGTAAAGAAGAATACAATAATAAGCGCCTATTATGGAGAGCAAAGAGGCCTGCCCAACCCCCCTTGCTCTGCAATATTTATTTTTTACGTTGATTTATTTTTATAAAAAATTAGATTATGTGTGTTAGAATTAAGAACAGTCAATCATCATTCCCTTATTTGACTGTTATTTTGTTGAAGAGATAAAAATAATAAAATATACTTATTGTAAATATGAAAACTTAAAATATTAGGTGTGAAAGACTAGTGAAGACAATGCTTATTTGTTACCTTTCTATACCTCCAACAACTTGTACTGAGGATCGGTCTTCTAGCACACTTCATGGCTAATAAGCATTTAATTTCTGGTTTTTAGGTTGGATATGCAGAATTTCCATGTCTGTTTCTATGTTGCTGTAACTGTGGTTGGTGTTTGTGATGTGTTCTGCGTATGTCAGGTGTTCTGTGATTTGGCTATGGCTGTGATGCATTCTTTGTACTGTGTTTGAAATTAAACACACTAGAACAGTACGAAATATGAAAATATTGAGTTTAGTACATGTGTTTATATGACATTTTTTGCTCAGAATGTCTTCAGAAATTCGCTTCGTGACGGTAAATCCCTGTGGATCACCCTGTATATATACAGTGTGTGTGTGTGTGTATGTGTGTGTGTATATATATATATATATATATATATATATATATATATATATGTATACGTCCCGCGCCGTGGCGTCGTGGTCTAAGACATCCTGCCTAGGACTCGCGTTACGGAATGCGCGCTGGTTCGAGTCCTCATGGGGGAAGAAGTTTTCTCATGAAATTTCGGCCAGTGTATGGGACCGGTGCCCACCCAGCATCGTGATGCACTTGGGGAACTACGATAAGTAGCGAAATCTGGTTGCGTAAGCCAGCTATAACGGCTGGGAGGATCATCGTGCTAACCACACGATACCTTCATTCTGGTTGGATGATCGTCCACCTCTGCTTCGGCAGGTGGGCGTGAGGCCGGCAGCCGGCTGGTCGGTCTAGAACCTTCACGGGCTGTAGCGCCGGGATTATATATATATATATAAATATATTTATTTATATATATATATATATATATATATATATATATTATATAAGACCTATAAATATATAGTAAGAATTTGTATTTACAAATAGTACTATTGCACAATCTGATTGTAAGTGTGAAGAACTCTATAAAATAGGACACTAGTAATAAGAATTTGTATTTACTTTTGGCATAATAGTACATTATGCAACGAGCCTATAATGAAGGTAATTAAGAAGTGAGTATGGATATTTATGAAACGAGCGCAAGCGAGTTTCATAAATTTCATACGAGCTTCTTAATTACCATTATAGGCGAGTTTCGTACGACTTCTATGCTCGACCATATTTCTAACTTGATATTATTAATTTTATTGTATCTGACCTGGAGCAATGTCCCGTATGTTGTGAGATGTGCGCAGACGCGAAAGTATTGATTTTTTCCGAGGAACAGATGTGCACATTGATCTTGCTAGGCCATAAGAACCTACAGAGATATCATTGAAATAAAATTAGACATTGAAAAACGAGATGACAAATTGAATTTATTTGAATATTATTTACAATTAACGCTAATTATTATAGTAACAGAACATAACCTTCTGCGACAGTATTGGATTTCCAGCCTTCGTGACTTTTCGCTAATTCTCTTTCGATTGCATATCCGAGAATAATCGATACTTGCGGTTTTATAACGGTAGAAAGCTGACCTGTCATTGGCTGAACAGTTGTCACCTGAGTCGTCATTGGCTGAAAGACCTGACCTTTAATGAGTAGGTGTACTTTAATGACATGCATTAAAGGTCTGCTACCAGCTGTATAATTACTACATTTCGGCATGGTCGAGCATAAAAAATATTATATTTGTAGGAATTTCACTCAGATGGATTATTCTCAAGTCACTTTTCCTTCAGAGGGTTCTACAATGGTGGAAATATAATCTGAATGTAGGACTTCGTTTACCCTCCGTATACAAACGTACACACATATACACACAACACACTTATGTAAGACTTTTCTATCTTCGGGTACCTTAGCCCACTGTTGCGGGCATGCAGCTTGACCTCAGAGCAGTCAGGTGGCGCTCTGGTCACGGCGTAGATTTCGACCAACACCCAGCGTAATAACTGATCTGCCTCCAAAATATGAGCTGCTCGCACGATTTATTTCGTACGCTGTGAATAAGTCATCCGCGCAGGAATGAAAGGCCAGTTTGCCTTCATTATAACAGCCACTAAGGGCCGAGTGGAATGTCTTCCCTCTTAAAGACTTTTGTGGTCCAAAATTAATTAGATTTATCTCTACAGCATAAAATAATTCAAATAGCGTAAAATATATACAGTATTTTATATTTAGCATTTCCATCCCTACATCACCTACCCTCTTCAAGATGAACTTTGTGGAGTAACGGTCAGCGCGTCTGGCTGCGAAACCAGGTGGCCCGGGTTCGAATCCCGGTCGGGGCAAGTTACCTGGTTGAGCTTTTTTCCGGGTTTTCCCTCAACCCAATACGAGCAAATGCTGGGTAATTTTCGGTGTTGGACCCCGGACTCATTTCACCAGCATTATCACCTTCATATCATTCAGACGCTAAATAACCTAGATGTTGATACAGCGTCGTAAAATAACCCAATAAAAAAACATGAACTTGGAGGATTTAATGAAAAAAACAGTTTTCATAACATGGAGGAGTGCTAGTAGGAGGAAGAAGACTAAAGTGCATAAGATTGGCTGATGATATGACGTTTTTTTTTTTTTTTTTTTTTTTGCAGAAGAGGAGATGATACTAAGGGGTATACTACTGGAGCTAAATAATGCTGTGCTCCAACCACGAGAAAGTCTTTGCGGAATGAAACGGAGCGGGGTAATACTGTGAATGAATGTTGATGTCATAAAAAGTCATAAGGTCACACACGTGGGTACTCTCTCTTGGCTCGCTCTCACAGCACAAACAACATTATTACACACATATTTATATTACTCTAGTTACAAAATTAGATCACTGTTAATCTCCTGGTCTTTTAATCCCTCCATACAGGAAATAACATATGCAGGAGAGCGCATGGTTTTTAAACTGACGTTATAACGATAATATTATCTATCTACTTCGCTCCAATAGATGACGCAATAGTAAGCACATTCCTTTCACGGTTGATCTCCTGATTGGAGAACAGTAGCTGGACCATGGTTATCGGAAGAATAATAAAGAAGGTAAACGTGCAAATTCGAAATGAGGCAGTAGGAGAAGTGGACAGCTTCAATGCTGCCAGGAAGTCAAAAGAGGATAGCAGTAGCAAAGGAAGCTTTCAATAGAAAAAGAAGCATCTTCTGCGTACCTAAGGATAAAGAAATAAGGAAGAGACTAGTAAAGTGCTTTGTGTGAAGTGTGACATTGTATTGGGCAGGAACATGGACATTACGACGAAGTGAAGAGAAACAACTGGAAGCATTTGAAATCTGGATATGGAGAAGAATGAATCGTGTAAAATGGGCGAACAAAATAAGAAAAGAAGCTATGCTAGAAAGAGTGGATGAAGAAAGAATGATGCTGAAAGTGATCAGAAAGAGAGAAAAAAATTGGCTAGGTCACTGGCTAAGAAGAACTGA
The DNA here is from genome assembly GCA_025594305.2 of Periplaneta americana. NCBI lineage: Eukaryota > Metazoa > Arthropoda > Insecta > Blattodea > Blattidae > Periplaneta > Periplaneta americana. Next base: position 193,222,152 of record JAJSOF020000005.1, read on the forward strand.
AGGATGCACTGGAAGAAAATGGTGAAGGGGAAAAAGTTCGGGGCAGGAGAAGATACATATCAGATGATAGACAACGTTAAAAATACTGCTCTCCAACCAGGAGATCAACCGTGAAAGGAATGTGCTTACTATTGCGTCATCTATTGGAACGAAGTAGATAGATAATATTATCGTTATAACGTCAGTTTAAAAACCATGCGCTCTCCTGCATATGTTATTTCCTGTATGGAGAGATTAAAAAACCAGGGGCCGTATTCATAGACATTCTTAGCGCGGGCTTTCTGTGGATGATCAGCGAACTAACGTTTTTCGTATTCATAAACCAGTGTTAGCGATATGATATGATATGAATCCTGTTTAGCACACTCGTAGCCCGGCCTAGCGAAATGTCTATGAATAGCACCCCAGATTAACAGTAATCTAATTTTGTAACAGGGTAGTATCAATGTGTGTGTATCAATGTTATTGTTTGTGCTGTGAGAGCTAGCCAATAGAGATACGAGTACCCACGTGTGTGACCTTATGACATCTTATGACATCAACATTCATTCACAGCATTACCCCGCTTCGTCTCATTCCGCAAAGACTTCCTCGTGGTTGGAGTACAGTATACAATATTGATCTATGCGAAGGCGAAGTGTAAGGCGGAAAAAAGAGAATCTTGTAGAAAGCTGGGTTTGCAGTGAAAGATCTGTCCGTGGGCAGAAAACTAAGAAGGAATGAATTCCGTATTTTTTTTTCTGTGCAAAATGAAATCACATGTACACAAACGCACACGTATATACAGAATACTCTAAAGCTTGATTCAGGAATTTTGCTCATCAGAACTGGCGGGCTGGGTCACACAGGTCAGGCCGCGAAGTCATAACACCTAACACTTCCTTCTTATCATGTCGCGGTACACTCCGTCTTGAAACACAACATTCTTCCACACGTCCCGTTACTAACCTCTACGTCTTTTGACTAAACAATATCTTGATGACTTATATTTTCTTGACATAAGTATCCCTCAGCTACGAGTATAGATATTTTTGCATTATTCTTCTTCCCTCTTCCCCTCCTATGCGCATTTGTGAATTAAATTTCTTTCTTATGACAGCTCGCTCACTATATATAGCCGAACAACCAAGGACAAGGGCCATTAACGTTGAATCGAGCTGTATGTATGTACTGTATGTATGTATGTATGTATGAATGTATGTACTGTATGTATGTATGAGCTATTCCATCTCAAATCGACCGAAATATAGAGAAAATTGACCTTACAATTTCTAAATACAATGAAACTTTTTTTTTTTGTACGTAGAGAACTGTGATACAATGCTTTGTGCAAAGTTTGAGGCAACAGAACTTCATAGTGTTTAAATTTAAAATATTTAAATTTATCGTATTTTCATAAAATTAGCAAATTTAAACTCTTGTAGCTCCGAAACCCTTTCACCCAATGAACAAAATCATGGTTTATTTTGATGCTGAGAAATTAAAGTTTATATTGATATATAACAAATTTTCTTACTTTTTATGGAAATGGAGAAATTTAGATTTTTCCTCATCAAGACACCTTTGCCGAGGAAAAAATATTTAAAAATATATAGTTAGATTCCGCATTGAAAGTACAAATAAACACATATTTTTTACTGGTGGTATGTTGATAAGAAAGTATTGAAAATATCAAATAAAGAAAATAAATAGTACGCGCGTGAACTAACCGTCTGACTGTGAGACGGGATCTAGCCGAGATAAGCAAGGCCAGGAGACAAACACGTGATGTTTCTTCTAGTAGCATGTAGCTGGGCTAGCTTTATCACAAGTTTTTCATAAACACAGGAGTAAAATGACGCCCAACGCTCGCTTATCTTCAGCTCTCGGCCAGTGCGTGCGGTACTGCGCCGTTTAAGTCTAAGCGTGTGAAAATAATCTATTTAATACCCTCAAAACTTATTACCGTACCACTAAGCAAACAATGCCGAATTCCTCTTAATAATGCAAGGTTTTTTCTTAATATTTTTTCACATTTTTACAAATGGCCAAAAAGCCTAAAAGCAACTAAAATCAGATTATCTGCCTCTCTGTGTACAATAAAAATAAGGATTACTTCTTATCATAACCTACCGAATGTCAGCTTCAAAATGAGCTCTCGTTCAATGTTCTGCAGTAAATTGTTCCAGAGTTCTGAGCGCTGAAAGAGGCTTGTTTTTATAAAATACGCTAATTTTGTCGCTCAATAATACGAAAACCGTTTGACTTTCGATAGTATATATTTATAAAATATATCAGCACCTTGTATAACTATTCCAATAAATTAGATCAGTAAAAAACCTCGCAGTTTTTATGATCTAATTTTTCCCTATTTATACAAGGTGCTGATGTAGTGCATTTTAAAAATAAAAAATGTATGTATATATGTATATATATGTATATATGTATGTATGTATGTATGTATGTATATAAGGTATAACTTTATTTTTTCTACAGAACTACATAAAACACAGATATTTGTAGGAATTTCGAAGCACTTGCATCTGACGATTCCAGCAGTGTTTTACGCAGTGTCAGTTCTCGCGACAGTCTTGTTTACGAGTCTCTCTCGGCGCAGGGTTTTCGACGCACGTCAATGCGTGCCAGTTCTCGCGACAGCTTGTTTACGAGCAATCGGACAACAATGCGCTCCTGAGAGTCATTGTGACAACAGCAGCGCGCGTCAAAGCGGCCCGACGGACCACGGCTCGCTTTACGAGTGTCGGTGAGTCACTGGCGGCCCGGCCAGCCTCTTCAAACTGATTTACACACTGCAGTCGTGAATTACTTATGTAATGGGCTCTTAAAAATCCTGCGAGACTGCCAACGGCCGTTTTAACTAAGTACTGAAAACACAAATTAAAAACTTTGTTCCGTCTTTCGGTACTTGTTCGTTTGTGACTACAGTCTCGTCTTTCTTTTTCTTTCGTGTCTGCTTGTTTAATTTTTCTTTTTATTTCCTATTTTTATTTGATTTTCCTCTCCTGTCATACGTTGTTTTGTAATTCGATAAGCGTTTAATTCTTTCTTTCCTTCATTCTGTCTTTCTATACCTCATTCGTGCTTTCTTCTTTTTTTCCCTCACTTTTCCATTTTTATTTTTCTTTCTTCCTTTGTTTCTTTGTTTCTTTCTTTTTCTTCCGGGACTGCTTGTTTAATTTTTCTTTTATTTCCTATTTTTATTCGATTTTCCTCTTCTATCTATTTTGTAATTCGATAAGCGTTTAATTCTTTCTTTCCTTCATTCTTTCTTTCTATACCTTAGTCTTGCTTTCTTCTTTCTTTCCCTCACTCACCTTTCCTTTTTTATTTTTCTTTGTTTGTTTGTTTCTTTCTTTCTTTTTCTTTCGGGACTGCTTATTTAATTTTTCGTTTTATTTCCTATTTTTATTCGATTTTCCTCTCCTATCACACGTTGTTTTGTAATTCGATAAGCGTTTAATTCTTTCTTTCCCTCACTCTTTCCTTCTTTCTTTCTTTCTTTCTTTCTTTCTTTCTTTCTTTCTTTCTTTCTTTCTTTCTTTCTTTCTATCATAGTGTACAGAATGCCAGAATGGCAAAGATTACAACAAACTTTGACTGAAATATTGGACATAAGTATAGGTCTCGCAAGCAAGGAATACCGACGGAAGGAATGCGAATTAAACACAGCGATAAGGAAGAGCGGGCGACAGGAAAGGTCACGAGATAGCTTTGATATTCAAGAGCACAGTCGGAAGAGAAACGACATCGATAGAATCAGTCTTGCGTTGTGATAGTTACATTACGACTTTAATTTGTTCCATTGCATATGAATACGTGTATTGTATCGCACGGTATTATTATCTCATTCGTAAACATATGTTGCGCGTTTAATTAGCTTCGAATTTTTCCCTTGCTACGTTCTTTATTTCCACAGCGATGTCCTCATTTGTTCATCTTCTTGGAAGAGACAGTACTTCCATCGGCTAGCTCCTCTCCCCCCTCGGCGTGCCTACATACACACGTCAAAACAAACAGCAACGCCACCATTGGTTTTCGGTAATCGTTTCTTGCGCGAGCTATGGTATATCATCTCGCCAGAATAATAATAATAATAATAATAATAATAATAATAATAATAATAATAATAATAATAATAATAAATCGCCTCTGATGTTGAACACAGGATCGAATTTCTCTCACAGTCACACATTTATAACTTACTTACAAATGGCTTTTAAGGAATCAGTAGGTACATTGCCGCCCTCACATAAGCCCGCCATCGGTCCCTATCCTGTGCAAGATTAATCCAGTCTCTATCATCATATCCCACCTCCCTCAAATCCATTTTAATATTATCCTCCCATCTACGGCTTGGCCTTCCCAAAGGTCTTTTTCCCTCCGGCCTCCCAATTAACAATCTATATGCAATTCTGGATTCGCCCATACGTGCTACATGCCCTGCCTATCTCAAACGTATGGATTTCTTCTTCTTCTTCTTTTTCTTCCCTTCAAGTATTAGGCCAAATGGCCTGTTACGATCTCACAGTTGAATTTTCAATCCAGCGCTTCTTTGGACGACCGAGGGATTTCTTCCCGTTTGGACGATAGTGGAGCATGACTTTTGGGATTCTATCTCTATGCATGCGATGCAAATGATTTATCCAGTTGTTCTGATAATGTTTTACGTGATTAATTACATGTTCTAGTTGTAATTCTTCCATTACATCTTCATTGCATTTGTGATCCCATTTCATATATCCCGCTGTATAGCTCATAAATTTCATTTCATTAGCCGTTATTCTGCTTTCATCTTTCTTCCTCAATGTCCATGCCTCACTGCCGTAACAAAGTACAGGTCTCGCCAAGGTCTTGTGTAGTCGAATTCTTGTATGCCTTTGTACTAGGGAAGGTTTCATAATGTTGTTAATTATTCCCATTGTTTTGGTACATTTAGAAATTTTCTGTGAAATGTCTACTTCATCAAAAAAAGATAATGTGTATCCGAGATATGTAAAATAGTTTACTCTTTCTAATATTTTTGAATCTAAACATATTTTGCTAGGCATAGGGTATTTTCCGCAGAAGGCCATAATTTTAGTTTTTTCTTTATTGATTTTCATATCATATTTAATTCCAATTTTGTTAAAATTAAAAGTTTAACGTTCTAATTCATCTTCTGAGGATGCCACCAGAGCTAAATCGTCAGCAAAAATTAATGAATCTAGTGACGTCTGGATTTAATATTCCTAATTATGTCAAGTGAAGAATACAATGCGTGCAGTTCTGTGTTGTGTAACTTTCTCCATCTCCTTGTAACCTCATCCCTCTTAGCCCCAAATATTTTCCTAAGAATCTTATTCTCAAAAACCCTTAATTTCTGCTCCTCTCTCAAAGTGAGAGTCCAAGTTTCATAATCATACAGAACAACCGGTAATATAACTGTTTTATAAATTCTAACTTCAAGATTTTTTGACAGCAGACTGGATGACAAAAGCTTCCAACCGAATAATAACACATTTATAACACTCGCCTTAAATATTAAAAGTGGTTTAATCCTTCATGAGAAGGGAGCAAGTCTATTTGGGCTTAATCTATGTTTGGCTGATTATTATTATTATTATTATTATTATTATTATTATTATTATTATTATAGTCCTGCTGGCCTTGTCGGGCGAGGTGTGACTCATGCGCAGATAAGCGTGCTGGACGGCATCTGGCCTTGATAAGGAACAGGGTCAGCTCTGACTCCCATCTGCGAATGTGACACGTTCCGAAACAAAACACTGCGGCCTGCCCGCTTACTCATGCCTGATAGATAACCCCAGACTCGTGTTGCTGCTGGTTATTTTTACACAAGGCCATCAAAACGTAAATAAATAAAAGCCTTGTTCATTGTGTGGCCGCTATCGGACGTGCGCAGTAATCCACGTGGTTATTAAAACATTGAATAAACGGTGTAATGCACATGACATTATTTTCTGATTCCAAATACAGGATGAGTCATAAGTATGTTTGGTAAACGCGTGACAGTGCTCCTGGATAAAAAAAATAAGAATTCCTTATATGAAAATTTGACGGAAAATGCTTATTTATTGGAAAAATCAGTAATAGTGACTTTTGTTTTCATAAGTAGGCTATCTGATCATATTATTGTGTTGTTTTTGTTTTGATTTTGTACCAGTGTTTGTACCAGTATTTGGGAGGCCGGAGAGAAAAAGGCCTTTGGGAAGGCCGAGACGTAGATGGGAGGATGATATTTAAATGGATTTGAGGGAGGTTGGATATGATTGTAGGGACTGGATTAATCTTGCTCAGGATAGGGACCGATGGCGGGCTTATGCGGGGGCGGCAGTGGACCTCCGGGTTCCTTAAAAGCCAGTAAGTAAGTAAGTTTGTTAACAAATAACACAGTGACAAGACAGTAGTACATTGTTTTTTTTTATTGGACGTTGTGGTCCAGTGCCTTGACCACCCAGAACACCGGATCAACACCAGTGAATGATGCAGAAAAGCTATTGAAACGTTTAATATTTGAGGACAAAAATTTGCTCCTGCGCCGGGGATCGAACCCGGGTCTTTGGTTGTACGTACCAAGCGCTCTGACCACTGAGCTACGCCGAATTCAATCCACAGCACCGGACCGAATCCTCCTCCTTCAATGTTTCCCTTTGTGGCCTGACTCCAAGTTATGTTGACGTATATGTCCAGTGTCAACTGCCATTATTGAAACGTGTTGAAAATGCATGCCAATTGATCCGTGATGACAACATGGTGTTTGAGCGAACTCGCCAGTCCTGTGTACGTCGTGCTCAGGCATGTGTAAACAATGGGGTGGGGACACACTGAGCGTCTTTTGTAAACGTTAAATGACACGTTTCCAAATATGTACTTGTGACGAAACAAAAAATGGACAAAACAAAGTATTTTTTTATTCAGGAGCAAGCTCACGCGTTTTCCAAACATACTTATGACTGACCCTGTATAAACGAAGTAATGCTGATAAAATTATATTCCAAGATTTTTACTCATGAACAATTTTTTTTGACAGTGACTTGCCATATGTTATTTGTCCGTCAGTCTATAATCGATTTATCTTGAATTAGTAAACGTATTTGTTCATATTCAGTTTCTGTTAATAAAAGCTAGCGTAAATGTTACAGTTTGATATATATGAGTGGTTTTTTAGTGATGTATGCATGTGTGCTAAATACAAACAGGTTAAGTACTTAAGCTGATAGATTTGTAGACGGGCAGATAGGTAAGTTTGCCAGTGATAGGCAGGTTTATAAAAAGACAGTTTGGAAGGTTTGTAGACAGGTCTATAAGAAAGCAGATAGGTACATGTACATTTATAATATTGTAGATAAGTATTATGTGTATGGTTTTATGTAGGTTAGTATTTACCTATCTTTCTAATTAAGGAGGTTTTTAATTAGGTGCGTAGGTAGGTTTGTATCAACCTCCTGGATTTCAGGAATATACCATAAATTTGAGACTTTAAGAAAATAAATCATTGTAACACATCAGTCCTTCGATTGTAAGAAAGACATTGGAAATTTGCGTGAAAGACTGAGACACTGTTTTCTGTTATTCTGTTATTCAATAATATTTTGTAAGGACTGTGAAGTGTTTTTTTATTTGTTATAATTTTATTAATAATAGTCAGGGAAACCCTAAAAACACGCATACGATAAATTATACCTTTTTTTTGTTTGGAAATTTTTGTTCATACATAAAATGTAATGCAGATCCCAAATATGCAATAAGTTAGTAACATAAATAAATAAGTAAACATGTAAATAAATAAGCAGATGAATAAATAAGGAAGTAAATAAATAAGCGAGTAAATAAATGCATAAATACATAAGTAAATAAACGAATAAATAAATAAGTAAATAATCTAAATAAATACATAATTAAATAAATGGTATTGTATTGAAGAAATTATTTTGTTGCAGTTTTTCATACTTCTGTACATTTTTTCTCAAATACGGAGGAGCTCTCGGGCTGGGTTCGATTCTCGCTTGGGCTGATTACCTACTCTGGTTTTCCTGAGGCTTTTCCCAATCGTAAGGCGAATGTCAGGTAATCTATATCGTATCCTCGGCCTCAACTCGCCAAATACCATCTCACTGTTATCACTTCCATCGACGCTAAATAACCTAGTAGTTTGTACAGCGTCGTTAAATATATAATAATAATAATAATAATAATAATAATAATAATAATAATAATAATAATAATAATAATAATAATCCGTGGCGCTACAGCCCGTGAAGGGCCTAGACCGACCAGCCGGCTGCTGGCCTCACGTCCACATGCCGAAGCAGAGCTGGACGACCATCCAACCAGAATGGAGCTATCGTGTGGTTAGCACGATGATCCCCCCAGCCGTTATAGCTGGCATTCGCAACCGGATTTCGCTACCTATCGTGGCTCCCCATGTGCATCACGATGCTTGGTGGGCATCGGTCCCATACACTGGCCGAAATTTCATGAGAAAATTTCTTCCCCTTCTCCCATGAGGATTCGAACCAGCGCTCATTCCGTAACGCGAATCCTAGCCAGGATGCCTTAGACCACGACGCTACGGCGAGGGACAAGGCGTCGTTAAATAACCAAGTAAAATTACGATCATATTATTTTAGATATTTATAACAAATTTTGTATAAAATATTTTATGATAAAATTCTAAATTCAAAGTTACGATTACAGGTAATATTCCACAACTTCTGCATCGTATAGGCCTAACGTATGTGGTTCTACGGTACGAAATGAAATTACAAACATTAGAGTAACCCTGTGTTATTTGTAGTCAGTGTAATGTTTTTTTTTTCTCTCAGCAGCAAATCTTCCGTCGCCTCGACTTGCTCTCTCCTCATTCTAAAGCTATGAACTGTGAAAATTTTTTTCACATAAGAGCCTCGTTCTATTTAATGAGGCTCTTCGTTAGGGCTCTTTTCAGCTTCTGGCTCGACAAAAAGACTCTGAATTTATGCGTAGGTGCAGTTCGTGATAGGATTCAATCTCTGGGTTGCTCATTAGTGGTGATGACGTAACGCAGCGATATGCAATAGTATAAACATGGCCGCTGTGCGTAGTCACGTTATTTCTGCTGTATATCTCGGTTTCCTGAGAGATTAGATCGCTTGCCGTAATGAAATTGGCAGGTTCTGAAGTATACAGTGTCTTGGTGCAGTGGGAAGCACAGAACACAGCGTCTGACTCGACTTAAAATAAATTAGACGATTGTAATTGAATTATTGATTGAGCTATTCATCCATTTTTAGATAAAGGTACAAGTTTGGTAGTGGTGATGGTGATTGTTGTAGTAATAGTGATGATAGTAAAGTAGTAGCAATTTTATTGTAATGGTAACACAGCAGTAGTAGCTTCGTAATTACACTGTAACAATACTTTAGGATTATTTCGCTCATGCAATCGGTGACCAATCCCGTATAAGAATCTGTCCAGTTTCAACCAGTCACGGTCATACATCATTAGATATAACATTGTCAAAATAATCATGTCCCAGTTGTCTGCATATTGTCATACCTGATTCGTAATTGTCTCATATTGTCACACCTGATTCGTAATTGTCTCATATTGTCACACCTGATTCGTAATTGTCTCATTGTCATACCTGGTTTATAATTGTCTCATATTGTCATACCTGATACGCAATTATCTGCGTAATGTCACACCTGATTCGTAATTGTCTCGTATTGTCATACCTGATACGCAATTGTCTCATATTGTCACACCTGATTCGTAATTGTCTCATATTGTCACACCTGATTCGTAATTGTCTCATTGTCACACCTGATTCGTAATTGTCTCATATTGTCACACCTGATTCGTAATTGTCTCATATTGTCACACTTGATTCGTTATTGCCACATATTGTCACACTTGATTCGTAATTGTCTCATATTGTCATACCTGATTCGTAATTGTCTCATATTGTCATACCCGAATCGTAATTGTCTCATATTGTCACACCTGATTCGTAATTGTCGCATATTGTAACACTTGATTCGTTATTGCCTCATATTGTCACACTTGATTCCTAATTGTCTCATATTGTCACACCTGATTCGTAATTGTCTCATATTGTCACACCTGATTCGTAATTGTCTTATATTGTCACACCTGATTCGTAAATGTCTCATATTGTAATACCTGATTTATAATTATATTCATATTGTCCTCCTGGTACGGAATTGTCTGCATAATGTCACACCTGATTTGTAATTGCCTCATATTGTCACACCTGATTCGTAATTGTCTCATATTGTCACACCTGATTCGTAATTGTCTCATATTGTCACACCTGATTCGTAATTGTCTCATATTGTCATACCTGATTCGTAATTGTCTCATATTGTCACACCTGATTCGTAATTGTCTCATATTGTCACACCTGATTCGTAATTGTCTCATATTGTCATACCTGATTCGTAATTGTCTCATATTGTCACACCTGATTCGTAATTGTCTCATATTGTCATACCTGATTCGTAATTGTCTCATATTGTCACACCTGATTCGTAATTGTCTCATATTGTCATACCTGATTCGTAATTGTCTCATATTGTCACATCTGATTTGTAATTGTCTCGTATTGTCATACCTGATTCGTAATTGTCTCATATTGTCACAACTGATTCGTAATTGTCTCATATTGTCACACCTGATTCGTTACTTAGGGAACCCGGAGGTTCATTGCCGCCCTCACATAAGCTCGCCATCGGTCCCTATCCTGAGCAAGATTAATCCAGTTCCTACCATCATATTCCACCTCCTTAAATCTATTTTAATGTTGTCCTTCCATCTACGTGTCGGCCTACCCAAAGGTTTTTTCCTTTGGCCTCCTAACTAACTATATGCATTTCTGGATTCGCCCATACGTGCTACATGCCCTGCTCATCTCAAACGTCTGGTTTAATGTTCCTAATAAATTGTCAGGTCAAGAATACAATGCGTTGTGTAACTTTCTTCTTTCTCCTGTAACTCCATTCTTCTTAGTCCCAGATATTTTTCTTAGTATCATATTCTCGAACACCCTTAACCTCTGTTCCTCACTCAGAGTGAGAGAGTCAAGTTTCACAATCATAAAGAACAACCGGTAATATAACTGTTTTATGAATTCTAACTTTAAGTTTTTTTTTGACAGCAGACTGGATGACAAAAGCTTCTCAACGGAATAATATCAGGCATTTCCCATATTTATTCTGCGTTTAATTTCCTCCCGAGTTTTATTTATATTTGTTACTTGTTGCTCCAAGGTATTTGAATTTTTCCACCTTTTCAAAGGATAATCTCCAATTATATTTCCATTTCGTACAATGTTCTAGTCACGGGATATAATCATATACTTTGTTTTTTTGGGGGGGGGGGGATTTTCTTCCAAACCTATTTCTTTACTTGCTTCAAGTAAAATTCCCATGTTTTCCCTAATCGTTTGTGGATTTCCTCTTAACATATTTACGTCATGCGCGTAGACAAGCAGCTGATTTTTTTTTTTAATTTTAGTAGGTTATTTTACGACGCTTTATCAACAGCTTAGGTTATTTAGCGTCTGAATGAGATGAAGGTGATAATGTCGGTGAAATGAATCCGGGGTCCAGCACCGAAAGTTCCCCAGCATTTGCTCATATTGGGTTGAGGGAACCCCCCGGAAAAAACTCAACCAGGTAACTTGTCCCGACCGGGAATCGAACCCGGGCCACCTGGTTTCGCGGCCAGACGTGGTAACCGTTACTCTACAGGTGTGGACACAAGCAGCTGATGTAACCCGTTCAATTCCAAACCCTCTCTGTTGTCGTAAAATAATAGTAATATACGTTACAAGAGCGGTATGTTGACGTTTTCATGTTCGAGGAAAAGATTGAAAAAGCGAAACATAGTTGAGCTTTTTAATTTCCGAGAACATGAAAACAAACATACCGCTCGTATATCGTACATTATTTTGTGCGAAGATCGTTTATTACATACCTGAAAGACGAATTTCTAATTAGTTGCAATGAAATCTCCATCTTGGTTTCTGTTTAATGACGCAACTTCGGAACTCCAAATATCTTTCTTCAACATCGTTGCTGTAAAATGTTTTCTGTGTTTACTATACGTGATATACATCTGTCTTTTTTTTTCCCCCAGTCTATAAATGCGAACTTAAAACAAACGGTAAGGTTATGTAATGATTTATTTTTCATTTTAATATTTTAACAATATTATTTATATAACATATTGCAGTAATAACATCGGCATCTGGAATCTTGTTGATTTTTTCACGGCTCCCTTAATGTTACTTGTATCAGGAATGCAATAAGTTTCGTGGAGTAGTAGACTTTACTTAATTTTTGCAAATATTTAAAAACAATAATTAACATTGCAATTTAGGCGAAATTGCAGTGGTAAGTTTCCAATTTATAATTATTACTATGTTAAACGTCTCTAAAAATAATATGTTAAAAGCCTAAAGCAGTAAAATGAATGTCGCGCTTAAGCGGTAAGAAGAGGGAAATTGTTATGTGTGTTACGTTGGGAATACTGAATGTGATATTTCACACTTACCGCGTATTGGTTCTTTGCGGAAAACAAGCAAATACGCACGATCTCGCACAAACTAATTAAAAAAGTAATAAGATCCTAATTTCAGGCTCGTTGTCTTTTGATTTTCTTCCCTTGTCATTTCACACAGCTGATATACCAAATCCAACGTCTCTGATAAGCACTGTAGTATAAAAGAATAGCCCATCCAGTAATCTGTCATGCGCTGCCCAGTGTGGCCTCCAAGGAAAGTGTTGGCACCCTCTCTGTCATTATTCGAAGCACAGCGACCATCAATCGTTGTGGCTGATACAGTGTCGTCCTAATTGCGATCCCAACATAAATAATGATAATGGCTGGAGAGGGCAGGTGGCGTTCGAGCACTTTCACACTGCCGATATCACGACATCTGCTCGACTGATAGCTCCGCTCTGTGATCACGCGGTTAGCAACCTGCTGATCGCAAGCTGAATGCAGAACGTTGAAAAGTTCAGCTATATTCCAAAGTTGAGATTTGGCACTATTTTACATTAAGAATGTTAGTAGCCACTGACGTAGCTTGCCTGCCGATCCAGAGTTGCGCTGGGGCGCGGGTTCGATTCCCGCTTGGACTGATTACCTGGTTGGATTTTTTTACCGTAAGGCGAATGTCGGATAATCTTTGGCTAGTCCTCGGCCTCATATCACCAAATACCATCTCGTTATTACCATTCCCATCGACGCTAAATGACCGAGTAGTTGATACAGCGTCATTAAATATCCAAGTGCTAAAAATAATGTTAGTGTCATATTCTATCATATTGCTGAAAAAATTTACTCCCTCTTCTCTTTTTTCCGAATGATAATATATAATATATTCAGCGGGATTGTTTAGTCAACTGTCCGAAGACAGTGACACCAATAAGGCATCACTCATGAGCCAACTAAGCCAGAAGATAATGGGGTAGGGTGGCCAGTTCCTTTCCCCTCCCATTATATACATCGCTAACCAGTAATATTTTCACTAAAAAATTTTCAAAATAGATTCCAGTTGCTCAAATTAGGTCCAAAATATTTTACATTGGCATGTAGACTAACGTCTATTCTCGATATAAGCCAAGGAGGGAAAAGATTGTTAAGTTTCTTTTATTTTTTCCTCTGTGAACTCTGCTGTTGTTTCCTAGAAAGTTCCTGAAGTTGATAGTAGAGGCAGCACCAAAGTTTTCGTTGTTGCATCAACTGGTAGATGGTAGTTTGCAAATGAATCGTTTATAAAGGAAATTATGACGTCATACGTTGTCAGCCGAGATAAAAATTATTTTATATGAAATATTTTGGGAAAGTTATTGATTTAATTTCCAATATAATAAGTAAATTTAATACAGTAGTGTTATGATAATAAATTAAAAAAAAAAATTGGAGTGGAATGGCGTTTACGGGAGGGGGCACTATGGCCCAGCAGTGCGACCTGTTACGATATATTCCACTAACTTTGCTGATTTCGGTTTTTCGTAGCTTCCCAAGTTTCTACGCAAATTCCGGAATAATACCCGACTCTTTTGTTATCATCACATAATTCCAAATATCATCTATCAGACCTCCACCTGTCCGTGAAATATCGCAAATGGCTGAGTGTGCTCCCCTTCTGTCGAGAGGCAAAAGAAGCTGTGCCGTCACTGAGCATGAGTGGCAACCACTGATAAGTGGAAACGCCCGAAAAACGTGAAATGTATAAATCGCAAGTATGACGACACTGTTTATGTCCAATGTAACGAATTTCAATGAACGCGATAATTTCCCCTGCTTCAAACAGGAAACCGGACTTACGTGGCTGTGGAGTCCTTGATTCGTATTACGTACATAGTTTGATCAAAATCGGTTCAGTCATGTAGAAGTTATTCGGGAGGACTTGCGCTCACAAAAACGTATGCCGGTCCATCCCGTAAGGCAAGGTCCCCTCTGTTCAGATCTTCTGTTCCTCCATTAAAATAAACTTGTCGCATTTGTGCTTTGTTCTCCAGACATCCGAGTTTCCGCTGTATTCCCAGAGCACATTGCTTCTGACGAGGGGGGGCAGGGAGGGCCGAATTTCATCCACGTGTCTGCTACCAGACAGTATCTACATTATAGAATGTAACTGGATTCCGCTCTTTCGCTCCTTCTGGAAATTCGTCACAGTGGGACAATACCTAGTAGCAATAACAAGAGAAGGGTACAGAGAACATGAGGCTAAGAATCATTGAGGCTTAAACCACAACAAAATTATTATTATTATTATTATTATTATTATTATTATTATTATCATCATTGCTATCTTTATTGTGGTTATTGTGGTAATTGTTATTTCGATTATTGTGATGGTGATTGTAATAATTATGATTGTTGTTTAACTGCTTGTAATTGTTTTGATGGTTGTGGTTGTGATTGTTGTGCTGGTTGTGATGATGTTTGTAATGGTGATTGTTGTTTAACTACTTGTAATTGTTTTTATGGTTGTGGTTGTGATTGTTGTGCTGGTTGTGATGGTGTTTGTAATGGTGATTGTTCTTTAGTATTTGTAATTGTTTTTATGGTTGTGGTTGTGATTGTTGTGCTGGTTGTGATGGTGTTTGTAATGGTGATTGTTCTTTAGTATTTGTAATTGTTTTGATGGTTGTGGTTGTGATTGTTGTGCTGGTTGTGATGGTGTTTGTAATGGTGATTGTTCTTTAGTATTTGTAATTGTTTTGATGGTTGTGGTTGTGATTGTTGTGCTGGTTGTGATGATGTTTGTAATGGTGATTGTTGTTTAACTACTTGTAATTGTTTTTATGGTTGTGGTTGTGATTGTTGTGCTGGTTGTGGTGGTGATTGTAATGGTGATTGTTGTTTAGTATTTGTAATTGTTTTTATGGTTGTGGTTGTGATTGTTGTGCTGGTTGTGGTGGTGATTGTAATGGTGATTGTTGTTTAGTATTTGTAATTGTTTTTATGGTTGTGGTTGTGATTGTTGTGCTGGTTGTGGTGGTGATTGTAATGATGATTGTTGTTTAGTATTTCTAATAGTTTTTATGGTTCTCAATGTAATTGTTGTGCTGGCTGTCGTGATGATTGCAATGGTAATTGTTGTTTAGTACTTGCAATTGTTTTGATGGTTGTGGTTCAGATTGTTGTGCTGGTTGTGGTGATGATTGCAATGGTAATTGTTGTTTAGTACTTGCAATTGTTTTGATGGTTGTGGTTCAGATTGTTGTGCTGGTTGTGGTGATTGTTTGTTGTTTAGTACTGGTTTTGATGGTTCAGATTGTTGTGCTGGTTGTGGTGATGATTGCAATGGTAATTGTTGTTTAGTACTTGCAATTGTTTTGATGGTTGTGGTTCAGATTGTTGTGCTGGTTGTGGTGATGATTGCAATGGTAATTGTTGTTTAGTACTTGCAATTGTTTTGATGGTTGTGGTTCAGATTGTTGTGCTGGTTGTGGTGATGAATGCAATGGTAATTGTTGTTTAGTACTTGCAATTGTTTTGATGGCTGTGGTGATGATTGTTGTTCTGGTTGTGGTGATGATTGCAATGGTAATTGTTGTTTAGTACTTGCAATTGTTTTGATGGTTGTGGTTCAGATTATTGTGCTGGTTGTGGTGGTGATTGTTGTTTAGTACTTGTAATATTGTAGAATAACTCTTCTCGGGTTCTCAGCCAGGTGAGTTGCTTATCAGTTTGGAAGCCAGACATTCGGAGGCCTTACGAATAACGAAGTCCACATCGCAGGTTGTAGTAGAACAGCACGTTTCAATTTAAAAGTCTGGACGAATGATGGTGGCCACACTCCACAGCACTTGTCCGTTAGTGTGGTTTTACACATGGCGAAGCGGGCCAACACCTGCCAAACTTTGTGCACGCTTCCTCCCCCATCAGCTGCTTGTACACGGAAGTTTTCCGAGTTGGCAGATGTGGCCAGGTAGACATAGTTACATATTATTACAAACAAGCATTTCAGCAAGTGCTCAGCAACTAGTCCTATGCAACTCATTCGCTCAGTAACTAACTCAGTTATCATTAAAGTAACTCACTGAGTCACTCATTAACTCAGTCATTCATTGCTTCAATCACAGTGCCTCGCTTACAATACTTATTCAATCTGTCATTAATGAATCGCTTCATCGTTCAACTACACATTCATGAATTCAGTCACTCGCTCACTTACTGAATTATTCGGTCATTCATTCATACTCTGGCTGATTCCTCAATCGCTCACTCAATTATTCGTCAATTCAATCCC
This sequence comes from Periplaneta americana, assembly GCA_025594305.2. NCBI lineage: Eukaryota > Metazoa > Arthropoda > Insecta > Blattodea > Blattidae > Periplaneta > Periplaneta americana. The sequence goes on from JAJSOF020000005.1 coordinate 193,238,926, forward strand.
TCATTTATTTATTCAATCTTTCACTAACTGAATCACTTCATCACTCAGTTTTACATCCATCACTTCAGTCATTCGCCCACTCATTGGATCATTCGGTCTCACGATCACTTATTAAAACATTCCGTTATTCATTCATACACTCGCTAACTAATCAATCGCTCGTTCAATTACTCATTCATTCAATTTCTAATTTACTTATTAAATCTTTCCCTAACTGAATCACCTCATCATTTAGTCATACATTTCTGAAATCAGTCACTTACTTGCTCATTTATTTACACATTCACAGAATCACTCACTCATACCCTCACGCGATTAATTGTCAATCGCTCACTCAATTACTCACTTGCAGAAATGTAAAGTTCCACCATAACTATGAATTGTAAAGTTGGCTGACAAATAAATATATAATTATCATATATCATATCATATCATATCATATCATATCATATCATATCATATCATATCGTATGTCGACCTGGTTGGCGAGTTGGTATAGCGCTGGCCTTCTATGCCCAAGGTTGCGGGTTCGATCCCGGGCCAGGTCGATGACATTTAAGTGTGCTTAAATGCGACAGGCTCATGTCAGTAGATTTATTGGCATGTAAAAGAATTCCTGCGGGACAAAATTCCGGCACATCCGGCGACGCTGATATAACCTCTGCAGTTGCGAGCGTCGTTAAATAAAACATAACATCACATCGTATCGTATATCATATCGATAAAATCCGTGGCCAGACCGACCAGCCGGCTGCTGGCCTCACGCACACATACCGAAGCAGAGGTGGACGATCATCATCCCCCCAGCCGTTATAGCTGGCTTTTGCAACCGGATTTCGCTACCTATCTTAGCTCCCCAAATGCATCACGATGCTGGGTGGGCACCTGTCCCATACACTGGCCGAAATTTCATGAGAAAATTTCTTCGCTCATGAGGATTCGAACCAGCGCGCATTCCATAACACGAGTCCAAGACAGGATGCCTTAGACCACGACGCCACGGCGCGGGACATATATCGATGGTGTTAGGTAAAAGGGCTTATCCCTCAAAAGAAACATTTTTCAGAAACAGCTATAATTAAACTTTAACACATTGTTATTAGTTACTTAATATGAAGGAATGTAAATAGAATTGTCAAAAAACATATATTCACATTTTTGTAATTAAATATTAAATAATTACACTAGTTACAGCAAAAAGAAGTTATATTTAAAAAATGAGGATTAGCCCCTTTTACCTAAAACCATCGATATTATAATATCATATCGTCGTGTGAATGCAAGAACTAGATAACTTAATTTTACATATTTTGTGACATTGCCTAAGTACTTATTTATTGCACTAAGGAATATGTCTCGTTTTCTTTTACCTATTCGTTATATTGGAAAATAGATGTCGCTGGTATCGTTCGATCAGTTACCAAGTTCTTGCATTACATTTTGTGCAATTTTTACTATGCTATAAAAGAGGTAACTAAAAAACGCAAATTTCGAGTTGGCTAGTTCTAGCATTCACACGACGATATCTCGTATCGTATCGCATCACATATCATATTATATTTTATGTCACATCTTATATAATATAATATAATATAATATAATATAATATAATATAATATAATATAATATAATATAATATCATGTCATCGTATCGTATATCATATATCATATCACATCACACGACATCGTATGGTATATAATATATCATATTATATCACACCACATCATATCATATCATATCATATCATATCATATCATATCATATCATATCATATCATATCGATAGCTTTAGGTAAAAGGGCTTATCCCACAAAAGAAACATTTTTCAGAAACAGCTATAATTGAATTTTAAGACATTATTATTAGTTACTTTATATGAAGGAATGTGAACATAATTGTCAAAAAACATATCTTCACGTTTTGTAATTAAATATTAACTAATTACACTAGATACAGCAAAAAAGTCACATTTAAAAAATGAGGGTTAACTCCTTTTACCTAAAAATCGTCGATATTATATATCATATATCACATCACATCTTATATCATATCATATCATATCATATCATATCATATCATATCATATCATATCATATCATATCATATCATATCATATCATATCATATCATATCACATCATATCACAAATGTATAAGTATACGCTGTTAAAATTTTATCATAAAAATCGTAATAAGTTTATATTACAGACACATAATTATGAAACATGACGAAATATTAATTCATCATTAATAGAACCTAAATGTCTCATATCTGCTGGTCTAAAGCATAGCATTAATTTTGGCCCTCGTTTGTACAATGCTTTAGCTAAATTACACCCAGAACTTCTAACATGTAACCCACTAACATATAACAAGAAAATTATAAACGTGTTAATATCTTCAATTTGATTAAATAAATTTATAGCCTATGTGTATGAATTAATCAACCTATATTATATTTGTATTCTATAATTTTGAAATATATACATATATAGTCCTACTTTTCACGTGCGATATTATTCTTCTCTAGTGTTAATATTATATTATATAATTCCATTGCCGCTGTAATTTAAATTTTAGTTCCTATTTTATTTTACTTATTATTTTATTATTTATTATTATTATTATTATTATTATTATTATTATTATTTATTTTTATATTCTTCTTATATTAATATTGTATTATATAATTTCTGTAACTGTAATTTTAATTTTATTTCCTATTTTATTTTATTTTATATTCTCTTTTAGGCCTATTAATATTATATCTGAACTGCGACCGAACACGAGCGCTGCTCATTCGGTCTCAAATTTTGTTAATACTACTGTATCTCCTTTTTATATTGATTGCATTATTTTATTTCTATTTCTCTTGTTTGTTTGTAATTTATTTAAATTATCTTTATTATCTATATCATATTTAAATAAATAAATAAATAAATATCATATCATATCATATCATATCATATCAATACATAATTTACTTGTTACTCGAAAGATCGCTTGCCAGACTGAAGTACCGTGAGACTGCAGGACGGCCTGTCTCTTATGTTTGATTCGCTCTGTATTTGTTCACTCGTAAACTCTGTTAGTTTCTTGTAGTGGTTTGCGTTAATTTTATATATAGCCTTGTGATAGGCTAAACTATTTAACTCCCACATTCTCATTTCTAGCAATTTGTAAAGTCAAATTAGCAGCTTGGCATGGTAAAATTACACGATAATATAGTGCCGCGCTGTAAAAAGGAGCGCCCTGTACCTGAAGATAAGGAAGATGTTTACAAGCAACCCGCGACATGAGCACTGTAGTTTATTCGCCGGCCGGCAGGCTTCCTGTTTTTGCTCCTTTCAACTTCCTTTCTATCCTCCCGTAAAAAAAGGGGGAAAGAAAAGACCTGGCTGGCAAACACGGGCGAGTTCAAAGGAAACTTCGGCAAACTTGCTTCAAATCGAAATCTTCTTCATCCCCCTACCACCGCCGCAGCCAGACCACCCATTCCACATCACTTTTCCAGTCCATCGGTAACTGGAAGCACACCAGAGTGTCAAAAAGAACAGAGACAGACGGGGAATCAATAATAACGAATATAAAGAAGGGACCGCAGCGAACAGAGGGGCAATTCCTGGAGGAACGGTTCAACACTCCAGCGCCATCAAGGTTCAGCCGACTGAAGAGGAGAGTTCATAACTCTACACAATTTATTGCGACTGGACAAAAGGTCTCAGTCTACTATCGCTACGAAACTTCACAAGTGTTTGTCATTTATTTATTTATTTATTTATTTATTTATTTTTGTATTTATTTATTTATTTATTTATTTATTTATTTATTTATTTATTTATTTATTTATTTATCCACTTTGATTATACAATGTGGTTTTTACATCACTAGTAAAAGTGTTTTAAACATATTCATTACACACCGAGAACTACGACTATGTACGACTAATAGGCTACGTGAGGAAACTGCTAACAGTGCTTTGGTCTTCACAATATAGCCGAAAATATGTGGAGCCATCGCTGCATAAATAATTGAAACACGAATTTTATTACTCCATACGGAAGGCAGTTTGATGTGAGCTGATAGAAATAAAGTTGCATAAATTTGAACAGCTGACTTTCTATTAATAGCAGGGGAATCCCAACGTGGGGACGTTACACATTATTTTGAAATGCTAAGTGATGCCCTAGATCAGCGTTTTTCAAACTTTTTTGAAGTGGGGACCACTTTTTAAAGTTACAACAGTTCCGCGGACCACCTTACTCTTGTTCCCTTCAAAAGCAAATTTATCATTTTCGTAGCATATTTTAATACCAGTATACTTGTATTTTAAAATAGAATTAAAGTTCGGTACTTTGGTCCCCTGTTATGAATTCAGGAGGTCCCTGGCTGGGTTACAGGCGCGGCGTCAGATGTGCAGGAAAAAAAAGGCGAGAAACACCACGTGTATAGTGCTTTAAATCCCTCTTTTGTTGCTGAGAGTCGAGTGGGAAGTCGATAGACGGGTAAGGTAATAAATTTCATAAAATGTCAGTACTGAGAGAAAAAGTGAAATTCGATTGTCATATGTCATTTCCAAACTCTGACATTTTAAGCTATAGTGAGATACGCAATTCGTTTGAATTTTTATTTTCTTCTGTCTTTTTGAAGGACCACAAGGGCAGACCTCGAGGACCACAGGTGGTCCGCGGACCATAGTTTGAGAAACGCTGCCCTAGATCTTTATATACCCAGATTGCTCGGCGTTATAGGCTTTGACGGTAACAACTTTTGTCAAGTTTACTATGCTGCCATCTAGTTGTTACGTAAGGAGTCACGTCATAACTCCCATTTGAATTGCATTAGCGACTGTACTGCCATCTCGTGTTCGTTTACGGCGGACTGGTGGCGATCCTGGCGGTTGTTCTCTTCAAAGTACAACCGATTTTAACATAGGAATGAGCAATCTATATGTGAACTGAGGTAATACCAACGTTTTCTCAATCAATTAGATTTAAGGTTAATTAAATGAAAAACCAGAATAAATCAAATATTAATTTTGTACGCCCAATACCCCAAACTTACTTTAAAATCACCAGAATTTCGACACGTCACTAAATGACGTTTTTTGGCACCAAATGGTTTCCAAAAACCCCATATCTGATGACAAAATCACCAACTTGGCGACACTCTTAACAATTGTTATTAGAGGAGAAAAATTCGCTACGGCGTCGGAGATCGAACCCGGATCCTTGGTTCTTTTTTTTTAATTGGGTTATTTTACGACCTGTATCAACATCTAGGTTATTTAGCGTCTGAATCAAATGAAGGTGATAATGCCGGTGAAATGAATGCGGGGTCCAGCACCGAAAGTTACCCAGCATTTGCTCGCATTGGGTTGAGGGAAAACTCCGGAAGAAACCTCAACCAGGTAACTTGCCCCGACCGGGATTCGAACCCGGGCCACCTGGTTTCGCGGCCAGACACGCTGACCGTTATTCCACAGCTGTGGACTCCTTGGTTCTGTGGACCAAGCTCTCTAACCACTGAGCTACACCGAAGTTCAATCCACGGCACCGGATCGAATCCCTCTCTTCTGGTGTTTTTTTTTCTTTGTGGCCTTACCCCATGTTCGACATATACCTACGTTGACATACAGCATATTAAATCAACTGCCATTATACAGGCAGCGCACTCAATTGAGTGACTTGGTGGCCGGGATTCCACATTATATGCACCATTGGGCGAAAAATCTACGTAAAGATTAATTTTTGGTCCTACAGAATTTAGAACCAAGGACCCGGGTTCGATCCCCGGCGCCGGAGCGAAATTTTCTCCTCTAATAACAATTGTTACCATAACAGATAACGTGGAGAAATATTATATAATATTCTTATTGAATTTGGTAATCCCAAGAAACTAGTTCGATTAATTAAAATGTGTCTTAGTGAAACTTACAGCAGAGTCCGTATAGGCCAGTTTCTATCTGATGCTTTTCCAATTCACTGCGGGCTAAAGCAGGGAGATGCACTATCACCTTTACTTTTTAACTTCGCTCTAGAATATGGCATTAGGGAAGTTCAGGATGACACAGAGGGTTTGGAATTGAACGGGTTACATCAGCTTCTTGTCTATGCGGATGACGTGAATATGTTAGGAGAAAATCCACAAACGATTAGGGAAAACACGGAAATTCTAGTTGAAGCAAGTAAAGCGATAGGGTTGGAAGTAAATCCCGAAAAGACAAAGTATATGATTATGTCTCGTGACCAGAATATTGTACGAAATGGAACTATAGTAATTGGAGATTTATCCTTCGAAAAGGTGGAAAAATTCAAATATCTTCGAGCAACAGTAACAAATATAAATGACACTCGGGAGAAAATTAAACGCAGAATAAATATGGGAAATGCCTGTTATTATTTGGTTGAGAAGCTTTTGTCTTCTAGTCTTTTGTCAAAAAATCTGAAAGTTAGAATTTATAAAACAGTTATATTACGGGTTGTTCTGTATGGTTGTGAAACTTGGACTCTCAGTTTGAGAGAGGAACAGAGAATGAGGGTGTTTGAGAATAAGGTTCTTAGGAAAATATTTGGGGCTAAGAGGGATGAAGTTACAGGAGAATGGAGAAAGTTACACAACGCAGAACTGCACGCATTGTATTCTTCACCTGACATAATTAGGAACATAAAATCCAGACGTTTGAGATGGGCAGGACATGTAGCACGTATGGGCGAATCCAGAAATTCATATAGAGTGTTATTTGGGAGGCCGGAGGGAAAAAGACCTTTGGGGAGGCCGAGATGTAAATGGGAAGATAATATTAAAATGGATTTGAGGGAGGTGGGATATGTTGGTACAGACTGGATTAATCTTGCTCAGGATAGGGACCAATGGCGGGCTTATGTGAGGGCGGCAATGAACCTCCGGGTTCCTTAAAAGCCAGTAAGTAAGTAACAGATAACGTTAGCTCTCACTCGGACACCGCTTTTGAAAGAGTGGCTCGGAGTAGAGTTGGGTCGATTCGTGAACGAATCGTTCATTCGAACGACTAATAATAAAGAATCGTAAGAATCGATTCGTGGTATCAACGAATCGTCGTTCAAAGGAATCGTAACGAATCGTCGTTCAAAAGAATAATAACGAATTGACATGGTATCGTAACCCACGATTCTATTTACTTGTTTGATGTAACCTGTCAACGGACATTTCCGAACCGTGCCGAATGCTCCCGAGCGAGAGTGAAATCAAAATACTGCATTTGTTAAGTATGGAAAATAATGAACACAAACCTGAAATTTGCATAGTTAAATAGAGATGTAATGCAAAAAAAAAAATGTACTTTGTAATAAGGTTCAGATAATTTAGAAACATTATCTTGGGTCATTTTGTAGACTAATAGAGGTCATGCTGAATGATTCCAGCCAATGAGAAAGAGACAATCCAATGTCTCGCCTCTTATGCCTTCTTAATAATAATAATAATAATAATAATAATAATAATAATAATAATAATAATAATAATAATAATAATGATTTATTTAACCTGGCAGAGTTAAGGCCATACGGCTTTCTCTAACACTCAACCAGGAGTAAAGCCTGCGTTACAAAAACACTACAAATTTACAAATTACACTACAATTTTACACGCAAAATAGAATAAGATAATAATAATAATAAAAAAATAAACAACAAATAAGAAGAAATCGGACATAATATATAACATACAGAAAGAAAGAAAAAACATAATAATATGTGAACAGCAGGTCAAAATAAATGAGGCATACAAAAAAAAAAAAAGACAATTATTCATAATAATAATAATAATAATAATAATAATAATAATAATAATAATAATAATAATAAAATAAGAATATTAATAATGATGATGATAATAATAATAATAATAATAATAATAATAATAATAATAATAATAATAATAATAATAATAATAGTAATATTAGTAATAAAATAGTGCAGTACAAAGTATACAGTGAATACGAGAGATGTAGAACGTTTTTTTCTACGCGTGGTTTTCAAAGGAAAATGTCCTGTAAGTCGTTCGTTGACGAATCATTGGAATCGCAGAGTAGGAAGAATCGTGAACTCGTTGACGATTCAAAAGAATAGTTGGAATCGCAGACTGAGAAGAATCGTGAACGAATCGTTAGAATCGATTCGTAATGTATGATTGAAAAGTTGGAATCGACTTCTGAAAAAGAATCGTGTTGCCCAACTCTAGCTCAGAGTGTACGCTTCCCAATGAAGAGCATTGGTGAAATCAAGCCTTCAGCTTGTGTCTCCTATGTAAACACAGTCTGCTTAATGAACATTGCACGAGGTTCGGTTTTCGTCATAACCTCTATTTTTGTTTACATATTTTGCTCCCTTACCCTTCAGCCCCTAATCAGGAGAGTAACGCTACTGCATCAGTAGAATATGAGTCCTCACTGCGTCATGGGACGGAAAACATTTGAAGTGCGTGGAATTTTTCAGCAGCATTGCGTGGCTAGTGAGTGGCTGACTTGATTCATCCGTTAGAATGAATTATTCACGTCCAATCTCCCCAGTGCTCGCGGAGACGCTATCAGCTCTCTCATCGATTGGTACAGGTTCGTGACCCACTCCGTGCGTGCGGCCCGGGAGCCACATGTGGGCGTGGATAGTAAAGGACAAATTTCATGTTCACATTTATTTATTTGCTTAATTATTTTGTAGATGTATACAGGGTGTCTCATAATTACAGGTACAAACTCAAGGGTTGAGTAGAGACAAACTGCAGGGACGAGTAGAGACTAGAAAACAAGTAACATCAAACATCCAATGAGGGGGTGTCCCGTCTTGTTGGAAGACAAATTTGTCTCGCATATTCCAACACACAAAAACTCTTTTCTTGTTTTGTCACCATTTTGTGCAGGCACTACACTCGTGCTGCCAACTGATGTACACAATGCAAACTAGGCATGTTTCCTATTCTTTTGATGTATCACTCATTGTTGTACGATTAATACTTTGGAGAATGTAGCAGTTTGAAAACGAATGATTCTTTTGTAGTAGCCCCAGTGGCGGTTCCTCTATATGAGCACAGGAGCACGTGAACACCTTAAAAACCAACAATAACCGTACATATTACTGTATTAATATTATTACATCTATTACTTTCCAATGTGTAATGACGTTCCTACATATTTCGTCTCGAGAGAATGTCCCGTTCATGTGTCGTGTGTCTTTAAATCTCTATTGGACAGATTGACAGCAGTTCGCACAATTTTTCCGTAGCAGGGTGGAATAGCCTCAGGCGAGAATATTTTCTGGTTTGGTACAAAGGTTACAATAGCTCTGGCTCGCACAAGTCTTAGGCCCGATTGTATAAACCATTTAATCTTAGATCAGAGGTTAAATTGAGCCTTGTTTAAGCTGAACTTGGAATTTTGTGTTGTACAAAGTCTAATCTGAGATTAATTTGTCTCAAACTAAAGTCAACTTTGACTGAAGAAATTTCTCCGATTAAGTTAGATGATCCAAGTTCAGTTATTTCTTTTCTGTTTGAAATATACGAGTGACAGATTGTGCAAATAAAATATCCATTATTATTAATATTAATAGATATGATAGGTACATTTATATACATTTCTTTCAATTTCTTGCCTTAATACACAAACATTCTTATATTTTATAAGGCTCTATCGTGTTCAGCAGTATCAAATAACATAACCTATAATTATATTATGTTTATAACAACCATTAATTATTAATGGATATGATGGGTACATTCATAAATTTTCAATTAACTGTATTACTAAACGAAAATTGTCGTTTTATAAAGCTTTATTATGTTTAGCAGTATCAAACACCATAACATGTTAACAACTCGGAGAACAGTCAACCTTCTTCTTATTGTCCGCCATTATTTACATTACACAGAAAACCAGTGTCTCCAACAGAGTGTACGGAAAGTCGCCAAAAAGTAGTTGTAAAGTCGCTAGATTTCTCATTATCAACAGAGAACGGTTAAATTTTGTCACTATGGGGTGCTAAAAAGGTCACTAAATCCCTATTTAAGCAATATAAAAGTTAAAAGAAATTCTTGTTGAAAAAAGTTAAAGTCGCTAGATTGGCAACACTGAACAAACCTGTCCGCGCATCACGTATTTCACCTGTTTATGCGATGTTGCCAAATCCTTTTCACGTGAACTTAGATTGCATTTGAACCAAGGTAATTGATCGGAGGAAAGTTTTATACAATAGAAGAAGTGTCTGAACTCGGTTCACTTTTCGATCTTCGACCAAAGTTGATCTTTAGTCAGGGAGTTTTATACAATTGGGCCTTAACGTGCTAGTGACAGAGAAAGAGAGATGCTCCATCTCCCTTGGGTCTGGCATCCTGTTCCTTTCTCCCTCTTTCCTCGTTTTCTCTCTTTACTGTTTCTTTTCAAAATACCGATACGCACGGGGGTTGATTCTGTTGTCTTTTGTTCAGCAAAATAAGTAACACACGTGTGTAAAGTTGTGAGGGTGTTAAATTAAGAGAGGATTAAAATATTCCTCCGTAGCACAATGACATAAGAGCGATTAAGTACATTGGCTATGTTCGCCGTGGAAAAGACACTTGTTAACAACATTAGAGTTATTGATAAATTTGCATCTCTCAAAACTAGGCGCATGGAGTTTCTCTACAAATAAATCTAGATCTTCAACAACAGCGGTGAAGGTGAGTCCTATGAATTAATTTTACTCTACTCTTGTTTAATGGTTTTAATTTTGGTGTATATGCGTAGATTTGGTACATACGTATTAGAACTCGTCTATCTCTGACGTGTGACTCACCTATACGAGAATAGCCTATATCAGTGTGTTCATTACCAATATTTTTTTTTGTGAACACCCATCCAAGAAAGGCACGAGCCGCCACTGAGTATCCCTGTATTACTATTTGTTATTTCTTCAGTTATAAGTCTAAAAGGAGAACTGTAGGGCGCCCAAGAAAAAGATCTAAATGGGTATTTGGTTTAACCATGATTATTATTATTATTATTATTATTATTATTATTATTATTATTATTATTATTATTATTATTATTATTATTATTATTTTATATTAACTCCGTACGTAGATGAAATTATTGGGGATCATCAGTGCGGTTTTCGGCGTAATAGATCGACTATTGATCAGATTTTTTATTCGACAGATAATGGAGAAAAATGGGAGTATAAGGGTACAGTACATCAGTTATTCATAGATTTCAAAAAGGCATATGACTCGGTTAAGAGGGAAGTATTATATGATATTCTTATTGAATTTGGTATTCCCAAGAAACTAGTTCGATTAATTAAAATGTGTCTCAGTGAAACATACAGCAGAGTCCGTATAGGTCAGTTTCTATCTGATGCTTTTCCAATTCACTGCGGGCTAAAGCAGGGAGATGCACTATCACCTTTACTTTTTAACTTCGCGCTAGAATATGCCATTAGGAAAGTTCAGGATAACAGGCAGGGTTTGGAATTGAACGGGTTACATCAGCTTCTTGTCTATGCGGATGACGTGAATATATTAGGAGAAAATACACAAACGATTAGGGAAAACACGGGAATTTTATTTGAAGCAAGTAGAGCGATCGGTTTGGAAGTAAATCCCGAAAAGACAAAGTATATGATTACGAGTATGTCTCGTGACCAGAATATTGTACGAAATGGAAATATAAAAATTGGAGATTTATCCTTCGAAGAGGTGGAAAAATTCAAATATCTTGGAGCAAGAGTAACAAATATAAATGACACTCGGGAGGAAATTAAACGCAGAATAAATATGGGAAATGCGTGTTATTATTCGGTTGAGAAGCTCTTATCATCCAGTCTGCTGTCCAAAAATCTGAAAGTTAGAATTTATAAAACAGTTATATTACCGGTTCTTCTGTATGGTTGTGAAACTTGGACTCTCACTCTGAGAGAGGAACATAGGTTCAGGGTGTTTGAGAATAAGGTGCTTAGGAAAATATTTGGGGCTAAGCGGGATGAAGTTACAGGAGAATGGAGAAAGTTACACAACGCAGAACTGCACGCATTGTATTCTTCACCTTACATAATTAGGAACATTAAATCCAGACGTTTGAGATGGGCAGGGCATGTAGCACGTATGGGTGAATCCAGAAATGCATATAGAGTGTTAGTTGGGAGACCGGAGGGAAAAAGACCTTTAGGGAGGCCGAGTCGTAGATGGGAGGATAATATTAAAATGGATTTGAGGGAGGTGGGGTACGATGATAGAGACTGGATTAATCTTGCACAGGATAGGGACCGCTGGCGGGCTTATGTGAGGGCGGCAATGAACCTTCGGGTTCCTTAAAAGCCATTTGTAAGTAAGTAAGTAAGTATTATTATTTTATAACTCTCCCCTAGAAGAAATCGACGTTTTTACACTCAGAATAGTACATTATGCAACGAGCCTCTAATGGTAGTAATTAAGACGAGAGTATGTTTATGAAACGAGCGCAAGCGAGTTTCATAATTTTCATACAAGCGTCTTAATTACATTATAGTCAAGTTTCATATGACTTTTTATGCTCGACCATATTTCTAACTTGAAATTATTCAGAAGTATTCATTTTATTCTTATCTGACTGAGGAGCGGAACTGACCTTGTGCAATAGCTCGTAAATTGTGAGATATGCGCAGACGCGAAAGTATTGATTTTTTTCCGAGAAACCAATGTCCACATTGACCTTGATATAATCTAGAGAGTAAAATAAACATTAACCTTGATATAACATTGAAATTAAATTAGACATTGAAAAACGAGATGACAAATTGAATTTATTTGAATATTATTTACAATTAATGCTAATTATTATAGTAACAGAACTGACTTCATTTCAAATGTGCAATTAGTGAAATGAATTTGCGGGAATGTGCTTTGTGAAAGGCTGGAAGATGACGGTGAATTGATGTTAATTTGTGTGTTGTTTTTTTTTTGGACTGAGTTTAATATTATAGGCTATTTGAGATTTCAATTTTATTTTGGATCGATTTTTCAACATAACCTTCTGCGACAGTAATGGATTTCGAGCCTCCGTGACATTTCGCTAGTTGTCTTTCGATTGCATTTCCGAGAATAATCGATACTTGCGCTTTCATATTGGTACAATGCTATTTTCTGATTGGTGGAACACCTGAACTTTAATGAATAGGTGTACTTTAATGAAGTCCATTAAAGGGCTACTACCAGGTGTATAATTACTACATTTCGGCATGGTCGAGCATAAATCAGTGTAAAGCAGCCCAGCTTCCTGATTCAGCTAGTCACGTTGTACGATTGCAGCCTGCAGTCCCTATTTGGATACAACGCAGTTAAGTGACGATCTACCGGTTCATATTATCGGTTTAAACGCACATAGAGATTTGTGAATGACGTCACTTAAACCTCGTGACGTAGAAAAATGTTTGTACTCGAAGAAGACGTCAGAAATCGCATAATTCCTCCAGACAGGCTATCTGGCGTACGCGAACATTTCAGTAAACACAGACTTCTATGGAGATCCTTATGCAACTGCTGTGATAAAGCTATTCTTGTGTTCGAACTAGTATCGGCTTGGAACAATGACGCAAAGCAATATTGCACGAGTGTCGTAACGGCTTCAAATATGGTCTATTACGACTTTCTCGGGAGAAACAAATTAAGTACGTGTTGCAAATCTATACAAGGTGTTTGAAAAGTAACGCATAATTGAAGTTTATAGTAATATACGTTACAAGAGCGGTATGTTGACGTTTTCATGGTCGAGGAAAAGATTGAAAAAGCGAAACGTAGTTGAGCTTTTTTAATTTCCGAGAACATGAAAACAAACATACCGCTCGTGTATCGTACATTATTTTTTGTGCGAAGATCGTTTATCACATACCTGAAAGACGAATTTCTAATTAGTTGCAATGAAATCTGCATGTTGGTTTCTGTTTAATGACGGCAACTTCGGAAAACCAAAATATCTTTCTTCAACATTGTTGCTATAAAATGTTTTCTGTGTTTACTATACTCCAGCAGGCCGTGATATACGTCTGTCTTCCCCCAGTCTATAAATGCGAACTTAAAACAAACGGTAAGGTTATGTAATGATTTATTTTTCATTTTAATATTTTAACAATATTATTTATATAACATATTGCAGTAATAACATCGGCATCTGGAATCTTGTTGATTTTTTCACGGCTTCCTTAATATTACTTGTATCAGGAATGCAATAAGTTTCGTTGAGTAGTAGAGTTTACTTAATTTTTGCAAATATTTAAAAACAATAATTAACATTGCAATTTAGGTGAAATTGCAGTGGTAAGTTTCCAATTTATAATTATTACTATGTTAAACGTCTCTAAAAATAATATGTTAAAAGCCTAAAACAGTAAAATGAATGTCGCGCTTAAGCGGTATCAGAGGGAAATTGTTATGTGTGTTACATTGGGAATACTGAATGTGGTATTTCACACTTACCGCGTATTGGTTCTGTGCGGAAAACAAGCACATACGAACGATCTCGCACAAAATTGATTGAGGGAATTTAGGACAAAAAGCTTAGACACGTGGGGCCATATTCATAGACATTCTTAGCGCGGGCGTCCGGTGGATGATCAGCGAACTAGCGTTTTTTGTATTCATAAACCGGTGTTAGCGATAAGATATGATATGATATGAATCCTGTACAAGAAACCAGTCGATAGCCGGATCTAGTTTAGCACGCTCGTAGTGAGGGCTAGCGAAATGTCTATGAATAGCACCCGTGAAGTCTTGTATTTATAATAAATAATAATCCGTGAAGGGCCTGGACCGACCAGCCGGCTGCTGGCCTCACCCCCACATGCCGAAGCAGAGGTGGACGATCATCCAACCAGAATGGAGGTATCGTGTGGTTAGCACGATGATTCCCCCAGCCGTTATAGCTGGTATTCGCAACCGGATTTCGCTACCTATCGTAGCTCCCCAAGTGCATCACGATGCTGGGTGGGCACCGGTCCCATACACTGGCCGAAATTTCATGAGAAAATTTCTTCCCCCATGAGGACTCGAACCAGCGCGCATTCCGTAACGCGAGTCCTAGGCAGGATGCCTTAGACCGCGACGCCACGGCGCGGGACAGTCTTGTATTTAGGAAGGAATATTTTAAGGAAACAAATTATTTTCGCGAATATTGTTCTGCGAGTTATGACGTCATCGAAAACGTTATTAAATGGCAACTTATAGTTTTTTAATATCACTTGAAAGAGGATGTTTGTTTATGTAATATTTAATTTGTTTTGTACATAAGCACTATGATTATAGTGGTTACTATAGTAACAATAAAATTGTTTGGTGATTTTTGTTAGTCTCTGTGCTACGGAAGCAGTTTTATTGATGAAATCAATGTAAAATGAGATGTTATTAACACAAAATGAGAGGACTTAGATTCTGATGATGATGATGATGATGATGATGATGATGATGATGATGATGATGATGATGATGATGATGATGATGATGATGATGATGATGATGATGATGATAGGATTGGTGACAGAAGACGTACATAACAAAAGATATTCACATTTTTTAACGAAACACATCCACATCGGCCACCTAGTTAATTCTGAGTCACCTGTTAGTAGAATAGGAGCGAAATTCAGAGAGCATGGACACTTCAGGAATATAAAAAAATAATTTTTCTGTTAAGAACATCTTTTTTATGTTGTCTTCGTCAATAAAATATTGCTTCCATAACACAGGAGCAGCCACCGGCGTGGCTCAGTCGGTTAAGGCGCTTGCTTGTCGGTCTGAAGTTACGCTCGGGCGCGGGTTCGATCCCCGCTTGGGCTGATTACCTGGTTGAGTTTTTTCCGAGGTTTTCCCCAACCGTAAGGTGAATGCCAGATAATCTATGGCGAATCCTCGGCCTCATCTCGCCAAATACCATTTCGCTATCACTAATTCATCAACGCTAAATAACCTGCCAGTTGATACAGCGTCGTTAAATAACCAACTAAAAGAAAAAAAAACACAGGGGTAACAACACATATGTAAATAAAATTCTTACCATAGTGGGCATACTGCTTATGTACAATTTATTTATTTTAGTGGGTTATTTTACGACGCTTTATCAACATCTTAGGTTACTTAGCGTCTGAATGAGATGACGGTGATAATACCGGTGAAATGAGTCCGGGGTCCAGCACCGAAAGTTACCCAACATTTGCTCATATTGGGTTGAGGGAAAACCCCGGAAAAAACCTCAACCAGGTAACTTGCCCCGATCAGGAATCGAACCCGGGCCACCTGATTTCGCGGCCAGATGCGCTAATAGTTACTCCACAGGTATGGACGCTTCTGTACATAACAAATGAAATATTACATAAAAATTGTTCTTTCAGATGATACTAAAACTATAGAGTGTCATTTAAACCTTCGATGATGTCATAACTTATAATATTTTTGTTTTGAATAAACTTTATTTATTCAGTTTCCTCCAAGTGGAGGCTGCCTAAAAGATAAAGCTGATGCCTATCATAAAATTATAAAAAAAAATGGTAATAAAAGGTAAAGAAATATAATGCAAAAGAGAAAACAATGGAGAAGGAAAAAAATACTATAAAGAACAGAAAACGACTCGCTCGTTGTCCATGAAAGTTGATAGGTCTGTAATTAACCACAAACTGATGGCAATAAATCTTCAGCTGGGACCTGTTTCCGATTCATCTCCTGGACGCAGAGTACACTATTTAGATTCAAACCAATCCCATGTTTTTAAACTGGTAATAAATAATGAACAATTTTAGAATATGTACTGTATGATAAGCACTTTCTTGTGTTAAATTTTAACGTACCTTGTTAATATGTTTCGACCTATTTTCGGTCATCTTCGGAACTGGTCGTTGTTGGTCTTGGCGCCTCTTCTTTCCTGTGTGGGTGCGTTCGTAGTGTAGAGTCAAAGAGTGTATGTGTTTTGAAATTGAGTTGTGTGTGGAGAATATCGTTGGGGTATGTTTTCGTGTGTCTGTATATTTCAATAACGTTGTTCAGTGTGTTGAGTTTCTGGCTTTTTGGTTGGATGTGCAGTATTTCCATGTCTGTGTTGATGTCTCTGTAGGTGTGGTTGGCATTTGTGATGTGTTCTGCATATGTGGAGGTGTTTTGTAATTTTGTTATGGCTGTGATGTGTTCTTTGTAACGTGTTTGAAATGATCTGCCTGTCTGTCCTATGTACGTTGTTGTAGGTGTTACATTTGAGTTGGCCCGGGTTCGATTCCCGGTCGGGGCAAGTTACCTGGTTGAGGTTTTTACCGGGATTTTCCCTCAACCCAATATGAGCAAATGCTGGGTAATTTTCGTTGTTGGATCCCGGACTCATTTCACCGGCATTATCACCTTCATCTCATTCAGACGCTAAATAACCTTAGATGTTGATAAAGCGTCGTAAAATAACCTACTAAAAAAAATACATTTGAGTTTGCATACGCCTGTGTGGTTGTATTTGTTTGTTTGTGTTGTTTGTGTGTTGAGATGTTTTTGTAGAGTGTTATTTGTTCTGTATGCGATGTTGTAGTTTAATTTCTTGAATGAGGTTGCAATTTTATGTGTGTTTTTGTTTTCGTATGTTAGTGTGATGTATTTTTTGTGTTCTTGTGTTTGTGTTGTATTCTTCTGTTTTTTGTCGTTTTGTTTTGTCTTACGTATTATGTTGTCTATTATGTTAGGGTTGTATCCGTTTTCTTGTGCTATGTATTTGATTGTGTTTAGTTCTTCGTTGTAATCCTGTTGTTTCATTGGTATGTTGAGTACCATTGTTCCGAAGATGACCGAAAATAGGTCGAAACATGTTAACAAGATACGTTAAAATTTAACACAAGAAAGTTCTTATCATACATATTCCGAAGTGATACAGTGTTAAAAGTTGTGTAATCAAGATGTATAGAACAATTTTAAGTTTGTAAGTAATATTTTAGTTGTGATGGGGACCTATTTGCGCGTATGTGAATAGACCTATAAATGTAATTTCTGTACTAGGAGTTATAAAATGAAACACGTTCGAGCCAATTTTAATTAATTTATTGAGGGTATATAGACCTACAGATAAAGTACTATGGAAAGATATTAAGCGTAGCTTTTTCACAAGATATTCCGGCAACTCTATGAACGAGTCTGTGTGCGTGCGTGAGTGCGTGTGTGTGTGTTTTTAACAGTTCTGTATGCCGACATGTAGGTGTTAATTTCTCTCGCTACCTGGGATGGAGCCCATCTCTCGTTCGTCTGAACTAAAACCGTTAATTCATCAGTTACGTACGTAGAACCTGGCCCTCGGGGTGTTGCTCCTATTACAGTAATAGAGCCAGCGTTTCATGTAACTTTGTAAAGAGGTCGTGACACCTCCTGTAATTTCTGTTCAATATCTGTGTTTAACCTCAGGACCTTCTAACCTTTCAGAGTGGAAAATTTGCCACTGCTCGCAATAATAACACACTGTATTACATCACTTCTCTTTGAACTGATGAGTTCATGGGCCTCTGAGCTTTAGTTGGGAAGGGATTTGCGAGGATCGCTGCCATGTTCGAATTCACCAACGCTTTGATTTCATTTCCTGCCCGTGATTGTGCAGTTCAATCTAGACCAGCGGTGACCAAAACTCGAGCTGCAGTGATTACATGCGACAGACAGCCTATGCAGTAAGGAGACGGAGGAAAGGTACTTGGCATGAAAACTACAACCAGTGGTGGTTTCTGTACTAACATCTTGATCAATCCCGCGGATAAAAATCTCAAGCTTTGCCGTATCAGTAATGTCACTGCTGTCATCAAGAGCCAGTGAATAATATACGATTTTTCTTACTTCTTTTTTTTAACCTTCCTCTTGAATATAATAAGGAATTTTCTAAATTCTTCTCTCGATACTTGGTCGAGAAATTCGTAATTTTTCAAAATTAAAAACTTCTTATGAACAAGTTATTTAAGCTATTTTAAGGGAACCAGGTAGTGATTGGGAGGTTAAAAATCCGATTTTTTATTTTGTTTCAAAAAGAGGTAAAAAACTTGTTTTTTAAAAAATATAAATATTGTGGGGGTATTTCTACAGATAAGCCCTTTAAATGGCCTCCTTAAATTTGGCGGTGTATGTAATTCATACATCTTTCTTTTTTCAAATGCTGTTTTCCATAAGTTGACATTTTTCAAACTTAAGTGCATTTTTCTCTAAAACTGCTGAATCAGTTTATATGAAATTTTACAGTTTTTTTCTGCAGCCTGTGTTACACATAGTAAACCAACGGGTTTGAGAATATCACACACATAACACGAGAAAAAAATATATGCACTAAAAAAATTGCAAAAGATGTTAAACTAAGTTCAATATTTTTTTCTGTTTCACTAGAAGTGAAATATAATTTTGCTTCAAAATTTACAATATACAGGGTGTTTAAAAATACGGGGCATAATTTCAGTTTTGTATTTCCCACATGTAGACAATCAAAATAGTTCATTACAACATGTGTCCGGAAATGCTTCATTTCCGAGTTATGGCCTTCACAACATTGAAATTCACCGGAACGTTTTTCTTTCCGCAGGTCGTTGTCATTACAAAAGATGTTCAAAATGTCCACCTTCTGCTTGAATACAGACCTCACATCGATGTCTCATTGACCTGCGAACACGATCCCAAACTCCAGGAGTATTGCGTATGTCCTCAGATATGATAACGATACAATTGATACTCTTTCAACAGTCTCCAGACAGTCGTATGAGGAATATTGACTTGCAACGCTACCCTTTGTGTGCTGATAGAAGGAGTCATGTTCACAGCCTCCAGAATCTCCTCCTGTACTTCTGGAGTTGTAGATCTTGGTCGTCCCCTTCCCAAACCAGGAGAGTTAAATTTTCCATACTCGCACAGACGGCAATGGAGACGTACAAATGTCTTCCGATCTGGACATTGTCGCTGTGGGTACCTCTCCTGGTACAAATGACGAGCCAGCGCAGCATTGCCGCCCGCCTTACCGTACATGAAGTGTATCTCTACCAGCTCTTGATTTGAATATATGTCGCACAGTCTAAGGCCTACACAACACTGAATGTAACCTTCGCCTCGGAATGAACTGTCAGAGTGCCCTTTTATGTCTCCTTTGACGGCAACGACCTGCGGAAAGAAAAACGTTCCGGTGAATTTCAATGTTGTGAAGGCCATAACTCGGAAATGAAGCATTTCCGGACACATGTTGTAACGAACTATTTTGATTGTCTACATGTAGGAAATACATACCTGAAATTATGCCTCGTATTTTTTAAACATCCTGTATATTACTTGGTAACTTAAAAAAATACAAGGTATATGAGTGAAGATTGTAGCGAGTAATATGCACCTGAAGAATGAGGTACACTTAGCAAAGTGGGAAAACAGGTTATCAGACGGCCTTTCGTTTACACTTGGGTTTGAAACTAGTTGTCTTATATGCCACTGAATTCAGAATGATTGTTTGTATAAGCGTGAAATTTTTATCCCACTCTGAGCACTAAAAGCCTAGAAATATTGAACTAAACTTTTGTACTGAAATTGTTTAATCTCATGGGCATTACTACCCAGTCCCCTTAATCATTATTTTTTTGAGAAATTCTGTTCTATTAAAAGGCTTTAGAGCATGAGATATTCAAACTCCATTAGGCAGCTGACTTCCTTACATTTTTATTTATGTCATCTTTCTCTTCCTGGCTATGATTTAAGACATGTCAATTCCTGGCGTTTAACAGTTCGTTGGCATATAATATTGAATCAGTTTTTCTACAATAATATTATTAAACGAATAACTAGTAAATAGTTACCCTCCTCTAAAGATTAAGAAGATTAAAATTGAGATAAAACCTAATAATTTTATCCTTCTAGGGAGAAGATCTAAAAATATCAATATTCATACACGTACAGGAGAATTATAGAAATACATACTTAGTGTTCAGTAATAATAATAATAATAATAATAATAATAATAATAATAATAATAATAATAATACATTATTCAGCGTGGCAATTAATGTTTCTATATACTCCTAATTGAACCGTTGAGCAAAGTAAACATATTACATTTTGTCCGACAGAACAACAAAAAAGTTCTACTTCTCATTCTTTACGAAACCACCTCTTACTGCTTGCAAACACAGAGTTTGTAGAGCGACATGATACCGCCACTGCTTGCCTTCAGTACGTGAATGAAAAAAACAGCAATGTACAGGAAACTCCTCGTACCCGTTTGAATGTCTGTGATTACACGATGTAATCACGATACCTGCTTAGGTCACCGCTGATCTAGACTGACTTTAATATATTCAACAGAAAGAGTCACAGAGATTCATAGTGTCCATTTCATTGAGTAAAACGTTTGTGATTGTTATTGAGCATGTTTGGGATTTGAAATAAGAATTTGAAATTTTTATCTTTACATGTCTGTCTTCATACTCCCCGTACTTAAATTTAACAAAGCGAAGCCTTCACGTTAAATATTTCTGTCTCATTCCAGGGGGCCTAGTCTAGAGACAACAATGCAATTAATAGTCGAAACGATTCACACATCAATATGACGCCAATGAGTTGGCTCAGGCGGTAACTCTGAGACTCACATTCAGGAGATCTCGGGTTTAAACCCCATGGCCGACCAATCTGGCTGGGGTTTTTAAAGATTTCTCCCAGAAAGACAAATGCCTGATTGAAAATTTAATCCGTGGCGCTACAGCTCTTGAAAGGCCCAGACCGACCAGCCAGCTGCTGGCCTCACGGCCACATGCCGAAGCAGAGGTGGACGATCATCCAAGCAGAATGGAGGTATCTTGTGGATAGCACGATGATCCCCCAGCCGTTATACTGGCTTTCGCAACCGGATTTCGCTACCTATCGTAGCTCCCCAACTGCATCACGATGCTGGGTGGGCACCGGTCCCATACACTGGTCGAAATTTCATGAGAAAATTTCTTCCCCTATGAGAACTCGAACCAGCACGCATTCCGTAACGCGAGTCGTAGGCAGGATGCCTTAGACCACGACGCCACGGCGCAGGACGGATTGAAAATGTGCATGTCATAATTCATTACCGCCTCAGTCATAAACATTAATCAAAATCTAAAATCAGTTACATGAACACAATCCACCTACAACACACAATAGAAACAAGAACTCAACTACATAGTAAAAACGGCCTACTGGTATACAGTACCTACAGGTTATAGAAGTCAGAATTCATAGAGGTCTTGTAACCAGCTTGTGGCTTTGACTGACGTCATTAATGTACCAGGAGAAACTACTCCATTCAATATAGCGCTTGTGACCAACTTGCGAAGTCTGATAATGAGACAGGTTCGGAAGTAAATCCCGAAAAAATATATATATACATAGAACGAAATGGAAATATAAAAATTGAAAATTTATTCTTTGAAAAAAATAATGGAAAAATTCAAGTACCTTGGAGCAACAGTAACAAATATAAATGACACTCGAGAATAAATTAAATGCGGAATAAATCCCTGCTATTATTCGGTTGAGAAGCTTTTGTCATCCAGTCTGCTTTCAAAAGAACTGAAAGTTAGAATTAATAAAACAGTTATATTACCAGTTGTTCTGTATGGTTGTAAACTGGACTCTCACACTGAGAGAGAACAGAGGTTAAGAGTATTCGAGAATAAGGTGCTTAAGAAATTATTTGGGGCTAAGAAGGATGAAGTTACAGGACAATAGAGAAAGTTACACAACGCAGAACTGCACGCATTGTATTTTTCACCTGACTTAATGAGGAACATTAAATCCAGACGTTTGGAATGGACAGGGCATGTAGCACGTAGCCTATTGGTAAATCCAGAAATGCATATAGAGTGTTAGTTGGGAGACCTGATGGAAAAAAGCCCTTTGGGGAGGCCGAAGCTTAGATGGGAGGATAATATTAAAATGAATTTGAGGGAGGTGGGATATGATGGTAGGTACTGGATTAATCTTGCTCAGAATAGGGACCGATGGCGGGCTTATGTGAGAGCGGTAATGAACCTCCGGGTCTCTAAAAGCCATTTGTAAGTAATTGTTATATTATAGTCCCGTCGCTCTAATTTCCGGCAGCCAATCACGTTGCATGTCGACTACATTTAAACGTGTGCGTCTTGTGATTCGCTGATGAAGATGTTAAGCATTTCCTAAGGCTGGATAAATACTTATATATAATCGCCCGCCATTTTGGCTCTTTTGTTGGCGTTCGCAGAAAGCACACGAGGACGTTATTTGCCGCTCAATTATTTGCTGAATTACAATGCGTTCGATTTATTATCATAGGAGCTATGACATGATAATGTTTAACGATGTGGCAAATAGATCCCTCGTCTGGTAGCTCGGCAACGAAAGAACAAAAATGGCGAACGATACTACCTACCTAGACTTTATAGAGCCTTGACTTCCTTAGACGTAAGCAAAGAGGAGGAGTCACACCGGAAATAACAGCGTCCCGACTATACTTCCACCCTGTTAAGACTAGAGACAAAATGCTCGGGGTAAATGGAAAGTAATTTGAGATCCGTCATTCTCCTTTTCGAAAACCCCGAAAAAACCCATACTCAGATTGAGAAGACTCGAGATTTGAACCCGGGCCTCCCGAATGAGAGCCCGAGTTACTGGCTCAACCACCCCGCTCGGTTACAACATTTTAAGTGTCTATTTTATTATTTTCGAGCCAGTTTTTATATTCTTACACAGAGTCTATATCAGGTGTCTAAACTTACATTAGTTAGTGCCTTAAAGTGCCAGACCTGCTTGTCGCTTTCACAGCCTTGCACCTCCGTATAATACGTACATTACTAATTAAAACTGGGGTCTTGACACTTCTCTCATGTCGCGGATTCCTAGAACTCGTCAGGAAGTTCTTCAACAGCGCCAGTTGGTCCTTGTACGCGTTATCCGACCCTCAAAGGCCCCGACACGTGTGTCTGACAGTGTTAAGCGCGGTATTATCCCCAGTAATCGGATTGCTGTATGTTTTTCTCGGAAGGCGGTCTGTGCCTGGAATATGCAAAGCTGCAGACCCTGGCTCGCATGCCGACAGACCTGCTGTCTGCTTGATAACTCCAATCAGTGGACCGCGGGCCACCCTCGGCTCTTCACGCTTTTCATCAGTTGATCACAACTCTCATTCTTATAGCAGAGACCGAGGATAATCTACAAAGTCTTTTGTACAAGCTTTATCTTAACTGCCATAAATTTAAAATGAAAATATCTATTAAACCTCTTAGTGACGACTCTCTTTGCATAATATTACTACAGTATAATATATATAGTCACGAAGCCCAATACTTACTAAATATGCAAACATAGATAGTTGCTCACCACCAGGGTCGCTACTATCGCCTCATCACAGACCTAGCAGACGATAAAATATATTGTACTTTATATATCGTGTTCCTTGAAAAATTAACACCTTCCTTCCACTATTGAAATATGAAATACATAAAGTTTATATATTATTTTCAGAAAATATATATTATATTCTATAAACTCACCTTCCTGGATCTTTCGGAAGAAGGATAACTCTAATCTATTTTTCTTACAATGTATAGTACTACAAACGTCTCCTTGTCCCATATTATTATTCAAATTATTGTATTTTAGCCATTTACAGTTATTACAACCGATAACGAACATTTCACAGTTTACATAGCTTTTCACAAAAATGCGAAATACGACACAGTCAATGCCTTTTCGATCTAGACCAGGCCGTAATGTTTGTTCGGGTTTTTTATTTCAGTGTATGGAGCTCAGTGAAATACTATATTATAATTTTATTGCTTATCATTGCTAAGCTTTATTTAGTGTAATCTGTCCATAAGTTCCGTTTACTTCTTGTTGCAAAATATGTTGCAGAAATAATTACAAAACTGTGTTATTTTAATGTGAAGAGAATTTTACATGTTAACATAATCTGTTCGCGTCAACATTTTAAGTTTAGAATTGAACCTATTTTGAGGTTTAATGAAAAAGCATTTATATTGTGATTTCAGTTTAGCACATCTACCTTCCTTAATTTTAGACAAAACATTTACCATACCACTCCTATGAAATTAGTGTACGTACGATTGTGTTACTTCGTCTCTTAAGTAGTAGATAAATACAACAATTCAGTCTCAATTGTAGTATTAAAATACAGACAAATTCAATGTCCGGTGTATCATACATGACATTATGCTTAATTATAATGTATGATTGCGAATTTAGGAATATAAGTTAACATAACCTATAATTTTCATATGAGTGGCAAGGCATTGGAGATCACTAAATTTAGACAGAAAGGGGCAACTGGTACAGTAAACATAACCTATAATTTCAACATGTCTAAATATCCGTGCGGTGCATAAATGAATATACAAGAATTTCGCAATATTTAATCGAAATAAAGGCAGGTATTACACATACGAACAACATAATTTTCACACCATAAATAATATTACACCTTAACTCGCAAGTGAATTATGTCTGAAGTGTCTCATAATCATTGTTTTAAATTTTATTAATGGAAATTACACTACATTTTAGAGAAACATATGTTACTGTTTATGCATTCCAACTAATTTATATGGTTGAAACGCCGCCCTTCGTGATCGGGTTAAGCGAGTTACATGGTCTGCCTTACGGCCTGTATTAGATCACGATGGCTGTGGCACAGTCTATTGTTCCTAGTACTCACAGCGCTCCAAGCGGCTAGCAACTATCGCGAGAATTGCAAAAAATCATCCCAAGCTTCGTGACTGTATATACTACACTGTGGTATTACGTAAAAAATTACAAGTAAATTCACACAAGTGACCGCTCCACTAAACCTTCCTCTATCCTCTTAGCACAACACAACAGTGGTCTTTGCCGTCTGTAGAATAACAGCAAAACGATTAGATCGTGACCGGCACTTCTAGCAAAATTATAAAATCACGATGTAATTGTGATTGGCACTCAGAGTTAATAAAACAAAAACAATAACAATTAGCAAAGAACCATTGGGATGCAAATCAGAAATTGATAATAAAATAATAGAACAAATCATGAATTTTAATTACCAGCCAAGGAAACCTGATTGAAGAAATAATTTATCAGATAGTAAAAGCAGCAAAAACAGCAGGGTGTCTTAATGAACTAGTATGGAAAAACAAATATACATGAGAAAAGAAGAAAGGTAAGATTTTATGTAGCAGTGGTTAGACCTGTAATGACATGCGTTAGAAGCAAGAACCGAAACAACTCAAACAAAGCGGATGATGAACACAAATGAAATGTAAATATTAAGAACAATAATGCTGGGTTTCAAGAAAACAGACCTATAAATAATGTATTCCTCCATTAGTTAATGGACATTTAAAGTATGTCGGGTTGCAGGAGAGGATCGTTAACCTAGCATCTTTGGGTTTCATAAGCAGTGTTGCGAACTCGATTCTTAAAACTACGCTGTGAAGCCGTGCAGAAACCGCTAAATTGCTGTATTGTCAATGTAAAAATTGCCGCTGTGAGTGCTAAAAATATCCGCTAAATCCGTATATCATCAATACAAATTTC
Organism: Periplaneta americana; assembly: GCA_025594305.2. Taxonomy (NCBI): domain Eukaryota; kingdom Metazoa; phylum Arthropoda; class Insecta; order Blattodea; family Blattidae; genus Periplaneta; species Periplaneta americana. The sequence goes on from JAJSOF020000005.1 coordinate 193,265,453, forward strand.
ATAAATTTTACCCGCTAAACTAACGCCGAAAAACGCTAGATTAGCAGGAAAACCGCTGAATTGGCAACACTGTTCACAAGTGACGCAATAGTACGTGAATGAATAAAAAGTGAACATCGGCTGCTAGACTGATGTGTGAGGCATTGCTTTTATTGTTGTCAACGCAATAAATTTAGTCTAATATGAACCAGAAATAAATCAGGAACAGAAGTTTCAGTGAGAAAGATAAATATGCATATTTGTTATTAAAAATAGCGTAAGAGTGCTTTGATTTGTAGAAAATAAAAAGACAGTTTACAGAGCACATAACCTGTCGTCAGACGATGAACTAGAGTCTGTAATAAAGAAATAAAATATATTAACTTCGCTATTACTAATTCATTATTTAAAATTAGGTTTTCGCTACAAATGCTTATGTTACCAGGCTGGATGCACTCGTACAAATAATTTATCAGCATATCAATAACAACCTCATAAAATCACTTACAAAAACACTCCCAAAAATAATATACACTTATGAAAAAAAAAATTCTTCGCTATTTGAAGAATTAATAATTAAATGAATAAGTAAATAAATAATCGAATTACCGTATATCGATGGCTAAGAAGAGATACCTCTATCTACAAAAATAGTAAATCAGTTTAACTACATTATTATTATTATTATTATTATTATTATTATTATTATTATTATTATTATTATTGTTATTAATTTTATTTATTTATTTTTATTGCTAGTAAGTTTTAAATGAATACAAGTTAATAATACAATGAAAGATAAACTAGCCCACTCCTGAATGAGTAAGACTCGTGCTCAGGAGGGGATTCCAATACAGGCAAAAATAAAATTAAAATTGAGAGTGAATACAGATTAAATAGTGTTTAATATGTTTAAACCCAAACTATAAATCCATTACAATTTTTTTTATTGTTTTATTAGTTTGGAGAGGATTCGTGGTTCAAATATTATTGGAATAAAATTTGTTTAATAATCTGGGACCTTGACTCATTATTATTATTATTATTATTATTATTATTATTATTATTATTATTATTATTATATCATCATCATCATCATCATCATAATAATCCGTGGCGCCACAGCCCTTGAAGGGTCCAGACAGACCAGCCGGCTTTTGGCCTAACGTTCACATGCCGAAGAAGAAGTGGACGATCATCAAACAAGAATGGAGGTATCGTGTAATTAGCACGATGATTCCCCCAGCCGTTATAGCTGGCTTTCGCAACCAGATTTCACTATCTATCGTAGCTCCCCAGGTGGATCACGATTCCGAGTGGTCACCGATCCCATACACTAGCCGAAATTTCATGATAAAATTTCTTCCCCCATAAGGACTCGAACTAGCGCACATTTCGTAACGCGAGTCCGAGGCAGGATGGCTTAGATCACGACGCCACGGCGCGGGACTTCATCATCATCATAATCATTGAAATAATCAGTTTCTTGTCGCTACGAACATTGTTATCAAATTCCTCCCCCACACAACGTACAAAACCGAAAGAGACACAAGTCTGCATGGAATCAACTTAACGTCAGTTTTATTATTAACTAGCCGTACCCGTGCGCTCCGCTGCACCCGTTAGAAATAAATATAAAGTAATTACATAATTAAAATAGGACATTTGATCCAGGAACAATAGTGTTTGATATAAGGATAAATCGTTTATTATGTTACTTAATTTAAATTGTATTTGCATAATTAAAATTCGATCATTTTGATCCAGAGACCACTCTTTTGATCATAAAAATTATATTAGGAAATACAGGAAACGAATGTACAGAATAGCCTATCAAGTTTTCTGTGCATAAGAAGCTATTTTAATCTTACCTGTCCTCGATTCACTCAGAAGTTACTGTAATAACATTATAGCATTATGTCCATCTAGAGAAACTGCACTTTCCAATGGTGAATTAATAATTAATTATACAAATCGGTTAATTTAGCTTCCGATATTACTTCATACAAACACAGAAACATTATCTTTAGGCTATGTTTCATAGCTTTCGATTGTTGCTGTCCAAGGCCCCTTATAGACGAATCATTTATTTTTTAATTCATTACACGGCCTTAGATGGCAGTTATTTTAATTTTAAAACTCATTTATCTCATTAAATATCAGTCCTATCAAAATTTTTCAAGGAATAAAACTTATCGGAAATTATTTTTAAAGAAACTTTTGTTATGTAACATTTTTCACAAAAATCAATAATAAGCGAGATATTTCGAGATATTTAATTCAGGCCCCCTTATAACCCCCTTTTAAATAATAAATTTTGAATGCCATATAGCCTAAAATCTAAGTTACAACGAACTTAATTTATATTCCAATTTTCATCGAAATCCGTTCAGCCATTATCGCGTGAAAAGATAACAAACATAGACAGACATACAAACAAAAATTTCAAAAAAGCGATTTTCGGTTTCAGGGTGATTAATTATATATGTTAGGACCAATTAGTTTTCGAAAATCGAAAATTACCAGAAAAATTTCGGCTACAGATTTATTATTAGTATAGATATGCATTCCATATATTTTGCTATAATCTTGTGTTCCACTTTCACTTCTTCTTCAACCTTTACTTCCTTCTTAATCTATCCTTGTCCTTCTCCAGATTACCTGTCCCTTCCAAGTCACCCCTGCTCGTTTTAATTACAGTCTCTATAGATTACCACGTCTCTTTTGTATCGCGTTATCTCTTCTGCGTCTCGCACATTTCTTCACTTAATTCCCGTCCCCACATTTCTCGCTATTGTAGTCTGTTCAACGCAAGATTAATTCCCGTCTTTGTAGACTCCGCAGTTCTTTCGCTTCCCCAGGAGAAAGACAAGTCGCGGCCCGCGAGCTCAAGCTGGCTCTGACTTGAATTAAGCACTGGAATGTAAAGGCAATAAGATTTGCGGGATTTATTCCGTGTATTAACTTATCGTTATTATGCAAGGTATATGATCCACTACATATTTTAATGAGTAACGAATGTTTTCGGCCTTAATAAGTCATCTTCAGGTTCACATGTGTGAGAGCATAGCTCTCGTGATCCATGACTTATTTAATGTGAACTGTACATATATTTGAGAACAGAGTAAATTACAGTTTGACAAAAACAATTAAAAGTTAAAGGTTAAAATATTAACCGACAGCGACTGAGATTCGAAACTCACGACCAGCGTCCCAAGAAGACAATCGCGCCTGGAAAACGCACATTATTTGGCGCGCGGCGAAGAGGGAAATCCGCAACACGGCGAGGTGGAAAGAGTCTGCGCGCGATGCTTTAACGTTTTTATTCAAATGGAACGACCTTCTCGATTCCAGAAGTCTGTCGATGTAGAAGATATCTAGATAATTCTCTGGCACACCTTAGAATTCTCGTCGTAAGCGTTCTGATTTTGCTATAAAGAGCAGGCGCCACGACACGCCCCTGCACATTTCCATCCTTTCCAGAGTTTTCAGTTATTCAGTCAGCTGAGTTTGCCAGACAAGTAAGCCAGCCGGATTCGACTGCGATTTTTTCGTCCCATCATGAAATCAATCCGAAGGCCTAAGTTCGAGTGCAGTGGACCGCAGTTGGAGGGACCCGAGAGTTCGAGTACAGTGAACTGTCTCTGGAGGTCTGTGGTTCCAGATACTGTTGGCAACTCATAGCGTGACTGAGATAGAAGAATGTCGAACTGAGAACTGGTAGTTCTGATTTGTAAATAGTTCTTTGTAAATATTAGTTAAGATTAACAGTTCATTGTTGTGCGTAATAGTCAAGTAAATTGTCATTGTCGTCGGTGGAGTGCTATAACGAATACTGTGTTGAGTGAAGATCCAATTGTTGACGAGAGCGTTAAGGTGAATTGTAGAAAGGAATTATTGTTGTGACGAATAAATTACATTGTTGTTACTAATAAAATTCACAATATATACAGATTAAAGTGACTAGATTAACTATTACTGCAACTGTCTTTACATTTAAAAAAACTTTCTTACTTACTTACAAATGGCTTTTAAGGAACCCGAAGGTTCATTGCCGCCCTCACATAAGCCCGCCATCGGTCCCTATCCTGTGCAAGATTAATCCAGTCTCTATCATCATATCCCACCTCCCTCAAATTCATTTAATATTATCCTCCCATCTACGTCTCGGCCTCCCCAAAGGTCTTTTTCCCTCCGGTCTCCCAACTAACACTCTATATGCATTTCTGGATTCGCCCATACGTGCTACATGCCCTGCCCATCTCAAACGTCTGGGTTTAATGTTCCTAATTATGTCAGGTGAAGAATATTAAAAAAAAACTAATATATTTTAATTACAGCGTGGCAAAGTTGTAGCAGATTATCCCAAAGTAAAACAAATTCAAAGTTGTTTATAGTGCTCGGATAACCTTGGTGCTACTAGTCTAGAGCATCTGAAAATGTGATATAGAAGTAATATTATGGAAATTTAGTAATATACGATGGGTTTTTTTTTATTCTGATATATGATCTTAGTCGCGTAATACTTACAGTTGATCAAAATGGAGGAGTTAGCAGGTGCTGGAGCCAGCTGAGAGGGTAGAGGGACGTACCATGGATAAATATACAGGGCGTATCAAAAGTCTGGAACCATATAAATATCTTCCATATGCTTGACTTTCGATTACTATAGGTGTTACCAGTATTTGTAAGACCAAAAACTCTACGTACCAGTAACACATTCGATTCTAGCGCTCAGCTATCTCAATAGCCGTCATTTTGGATGTTACTTTGAAATTTTAAATGGGAAGGAGGTCATGTAGGTACTCAAAATCATGTGAAATTTTCTGAAAAAAAAAAACGATGGTGCAATCTGTTTTGAGATATCTCTGATCATTTTCAGGTTATTTAAAGATAACTGTCATAATGACGCAAACATTAGTTACTGCATCTATAGATATTTTGTAACATGGTGCAATACTAAGGAGGCTTTGGAAAATGTGTTTTTATGCAATTCTGGTAATTAACTTTTCCGGCTTTACTGTTTGGTTAACATATCCGCTGAGGCCGGCCGAGAGAGTCAGCTGCTTGGGAGGGCTGCCGCAGACGCGATCTGAAAACCAAGTAAGACAACCAGAATGATGAGGAAAGAATGATAGAGGAAAGGAAGCGGCGAGAATGAATGGGGTTCCATACGCCTGATAAAGTTACCTGATATTCATCCATAGGAGTGAGGGAAAACCCCGAAGAAACCTCACCCAGGCAACTCGTCCCAAGCGGGGAATCGAACCTCGGCCAGCTGGGTTCGGGAGCGAAGACGCTACCACGAGATCGCAGCGGTGGACAAGGGTGGTGTTAATTTTATTTTATGCTCGACCATGCCGAAATGTAGTAATTGTACACCTGGTAGCAGTCCTTTAATGCATGTCATTAAAGTACACCTACTCATTAAAGTACAGGTGTTCAGCCAATGACAAATCAGCTTTGTACCGTTATAAAACCTCAGCCAATGACAAGTCAGCTTTGTACCGTTATAAAACCGCAAGTATCGATTATTCTCGGATATGCAATCGAAAGAGAATTAGCGAAAAGTCACGGAGGCTGGAAATCCAATACTATCGCAGAAGGTTATGTTCTGTTACTGTAATAATTAGCGTTAATTGTAAATAATATTCAAATAAATTCAATTTGTCATCTCGTTTTTCAATGTCTAATTTAATTTCAATGTTATATCAAAGTTAATATTTAGTTTACTCTGTAGGTTCTTACAGGCTATCAAGGTCAATATGGACATCTGTTCCTCGGAAAAAATCCAATACTTTCGCGTTTGCGTACATCTCACAATTTACGAGGTATTGCTCGAGGTCAGTTAGATACAAATCAAATGAATAATTTCAAGTTAGAAATATAGTCGAGCATAAAAAGTCGTATGAAACTCGCCTATAATGGTAATTAAGAAGGTCGTATGAAAATTATGAAACTCGCTTGCGCTCGTTTCATAAACATCCATACTCGCTTCTTAATTACTATCATTATAGGCTCGTTGCATAATGTACTACTGTATTTTGTGTTTATTAGTAATGTTATAATGGATTTTTTTATGTATGGATTGGATTAGACTGGATGGATGATGTGGGGCAGTTAATTGGTAACATTTCTAATATCCATGTAGTTTTCTCGAAGAAACGGCGTATGGAATAATACTGTCACAAATTATTGGAGACAACTCAGGTTATTTCCTGCATCACTTCATGAACTGTTGAACTTAAGATAATTTACATAAACCCATAAGTGGGTCAAACATCTAACGTAAGCTGATTGTGTATCTGTGTACCAAGAGGTTCTGAGATCGCACCCAGGCGCGGCCCGTTGCGTCAGCTCGTTATCGCCTCGGTTCGTTTTCACCGCGCGGCCCTGACATTACGGCAGAATGGCGAAACCCACCGGCCAACTTTCGCTTTGTGGAACAAGTACCATTGCGGTGCAGCCACTCTGGAACGAAATGTACTAGCAGGCGATAAAATTATATTTGACAACGGCGACAACAAAATACTGAAGTCATATCAACTGTATGAACTGTGGAGTTGGGGGCGGGAGAAATTATGTGTAGAATCAGAAACAGAAATAACCAGTGTAATGAAATGACACCTTGCCATTGCGAGTACACTTCTTACGCGTTGGATGAATATTCAGTTCGTTTGTCATTTTGCGAAATATATTACTGTTTATGCAGGCAGTTCATTTCGTTTAACTGTTATCCAGCAGACAAGCTAATTCCAAGAGTTCACAATTATTCACATTTTCATTTCGTATCCGGAAACAGAAGAGAAGTGTTGGGCTAATGTTGGCCACTACATAGGTACTTATAAATGTCAAACTAGTGCCTTAAAAATGTCAGACCCTTGTCCCCAATTTTGTATTGAATTACTATATAGTAGTAATATACAGAGTGTATCAAAAATACGTGTACAAACTTCAGGCATGGGTTCCTTACACCAAAAGAAGGAAAAAGTTCATATGAACATATGTCCCATAATCCTTTGTTTCCCCGTTATTCATTTATTATTAAAAGTTTGCGTTCAACGGCCTTCGAGGTCCAACCTCAAAACTTCATTTCTTTATGCACTCATTCATAGAAGGCTGTGACTCCTCGTATCAGAAATGGACTGCAGATGGCGAAGTGTTGCCATGGAGACTTGTTTACATGTGTCATTTGTCATTAGTCTGTCTTCAACGTTGCAATTGTGAACGTGGAGTGAGTTAACGTGTTTCGTTCAACCATGGCAGGACGATATTCATTTCGTGAGCAGGCTGACATCATTTTTATGTATGGTCGCGTGAATGGTAATGGACGCGAGGCTGTACGGCTGTATCAGATGGCGTTTCCAGACCGAATACAACCGAATCATCAAACCTTTGTTGCTGTGTATCGTCGCGTTGCTGAGACAGGAACCGTTGCACCACAGACTGGTGATCGAGGAAGACCAAGAATTGTTCGTATGCCGAACCTCGAAGAAGACATTTTACACTGTGCCGAAGACGATCCAGGTATCAGTACAAGACAATTGGCTGTGGCAACTGGTACATCACATAGTACAGCATGGAGCAGCTCTTGTATCCGCATCATATGCAACGTGTGCAGGGCCTTTCGCCTGCCGATTATCCACCACGGGAGAACTTTTGCCGATGGTTTCTAGCACAAATACCCAATCCATTGTTTGTCTCATCAGTTTTGTTTACAGACGAGGTAACGTTTGGGAGAGATGGAATTACCAATTTCCACAATGAACACGTATTGGCAGATCGTAATCCTCGTGCTGTATTTCAGGCTAGACATCAGCAACAATTTAGGATTAATGTGTGGGCTGGAATTGTAGGTGACTGTCTGGTAATAACCAGCACGTCTTACAGGTGCTATCTACAGGGACTTTATCCAAAACACTCTTCCAGAATTACTGCACGAAGATGTGCCTCTGAACATAAGACAAAACATGTGGTTCATGCATGATGGGGCTCCAGCACATTTTAGTCGCCTTGTTCGAGATACACTGACTGATGTCTACCATGACAGATGGATAGGCCGAGGAGGACCAGTTCAATGGCCAGCACGTTCTCCCGACCTCAATCCTTTGGATTTTTATCTTTGGGGGCACCTTAAACAATTGGTTTATGGAGCAGACATCCCGGATCAAGAAACTCTTCATCGACGTGTCATGGAAGCCTACGAAATCATTCGACATCATCCCGGAGTATTTGAAAGGGTGCGACAGTCCATGATTCGACGAGTGCATGGATGTCTAGAAGCAAGAGGAGGACATTTCGAGCATTGGTTATGGGTTTTGTGTGTTGGCACATTATTAGTGTACCAATGTGTTGAACAGTTCCTAACGGAGAAACAAAGGATTATGGGACATATGTTCATATGAACTTTTTTCCTTCTTTTGGTGTAAGGAACCCATGCCTGAAGTTTGTACACGTATTTTTGATACACCCTGTATATTATAGTATATTGCGATACAAGCGGACTTCGTCCCGTCTTCTCTATTTCCTCGTTTCTGTTATACACTTAACACCAGTGGCGGCTGATTGACTGAGGCAAGTGAGGCCGGGCCTCAGTCACTTGGCTTAACTGAAATTAAATTTTGTGTTTTTATATAATATATTAGTTATTTGAATGACGCATATATCGCTGTAGAAGCATTTGAAAACTTTGATGTATATAGAACTGTTTTGCAGTAAAATTTGTTCCTGAGGCCGGGATCGCTCGTGCCGGGTCTGGCTTGTGATGTATATAGACCTGTTTTGCAGTAAAATTTGTTCCTGAGGCCAGAATCGTTCGTGCCGGGTCTGACTTAATGCATTTCATGTCCTTTCGCGGGCTTTGAGTTTGCGCTTAAAACGTTGTAGCTGAGGCACAATTCGGCTGGCCTGGTCAGGTTTCACTCCTGCCATCCATGGGCCGGCCTCAAGGTTAGAGTGGGGTGGGAATAGCAGTGGTGACTTGTCTTCCTAACTAGGCCATAAATAACAAAATTCCAGCTCTTTGGCAGGCAGGGATCCACTCGATTCTCTCCCCTTATGTCTCAGTTTATGACATAAGCGAGGGTGTTGTACTATTGTACTTCGTAGTACAGTAGTGAATCTGGGACAATGTTGTTATGTATTTTGGGAAAATATAAACAGACACAAATGAGAGAAATAATGCTGGCGAAGTTAATTCATTGTTAGAGTGTCCTTTTTCGAGAAGAAATAATACCGAAAGAAAGGAAGTTTTAAATAAAGAGAGAGACTACCTACGACATCGCTGATAATTTTTCTGACACATAATCTTAAAACGTGAGTTTCTATTGCATCCTGGTATGGGCAACATAAATGGTTATGTGGTAATGTGAGGCAAAATAAACTTCTCTTGGCCTTGTTTGTTGCTGTCAAAGGAAAAAAAATAAAAAGAAAAGAAAGAAAGGGGAATTTCAAACATAATATGGGTTGCTTCATCACACTGAAACAATCACTGAAACTCAGAGCATAACAGCTTATTTGGTGAGTGAAATTATTATTTTTCATTGATAGTAATAAGAATAGACTAATAATAGTAATAATAATTATAATAATACAGTAATAATGATATTAATAATATAATAACAATAATAATTAATATCATAAACAAACATTTCCTATCGGAGGCACTTAAACTAGTTGCATCTGGCCTCACCGAGGATTTCGATCACCGGCCGCTACTGCTTAACACACGTATTGTATACTATTTTTGGGCCGATCTTAATAAAAAAATAAAGTATAAGTATCACCAGATCGATAGCCGAGCAAATCTTGAATTTAAAATATCGGCATCCTAATCAATTCAAATGAACAAAAAAAAAGAAAATGTAAATTAATGTTAAAAATGTGCATAATAAAATTTAATGATCTGCAACATGACGTGGTAGCTATCTATACGATAAGAATTTATTCAAAAATAAATAATTATACAGTGATATATTATAAAGATGAATAGAGATGGTGATTGATGAGTTCAATGAAGATTTTTGAATGGTTGATGCAATTAGCTGAAGAGTCGTTTCAGGAACCTTTAATTTTCTGAGAATCTCCAATGTAAATTTGGGAATTGTTCCTCGCACACCAAACATAAGTCCAATGACATTCCAATCTTGAATATTATATTTATGACAGCATGGAAGGTAAATAGAGTGTTTCTCTTATTAATCATTTTCAATTCAGATAAACAGTTTGTTTTTGGACGCTAACATTTTCATGTGTGATCGCCGTTTGCTATTTGTCGATAGGTATTATTCATATGTTATTATTCGGCTGCGATTGTGAAAAAAATGTTGTAATGAAATAAATTATAGAAAGTTTTGTCTTCCATGAAGTAGGTACGTGATGCATTAATTATACATCAATATAAATAAATAGCATAATATGGAAAATGTCTGTAGGTGACACATCAATAATTATACGTCAATGTAAATAAATTGAATATCAGTAGGTATTGGTCTGCTGTCAAAAAATCTGAGTTAGAATTTATAAAACAGTTATATTACCGGTTGCTCTGTATGGTTGTGAAACCTGGACTCTTATTTTGAGAGAGGAACAGAGATTAAGGTGTTTGAGAATAAGTTTCTTAGAAAAATATTTGAGGCTAAGGGGGATGAAGTTACGGGAGAATGGAGAAAGTTACACAACACAGAACTGCACGGATTATATTCTTCACCTGACATAATTAGCAACATTAAATCCAGACGTTTGAGATGGACAGGGCATGTAGCACGAATGGGCGAATTCAGAAATGCATATAGAGTGTTAGTTGGGAGACCGGAGGGAAAAAGACCTTTGGGGAGGCGGAGACGTAAATGGGAGGTAAATTATTAAAATGTATTTGAGGGAGGTGGGATATGATGATGATAGAGACTGGATTAATCTTGCTCAGAATAGGGATCTATTGCAGGCTTATGTGAGGGCGCAATGAATCTGCGGGTTCCTTAAAAACTAGTCAGTAAGTAAGTAATAGGTTAATGCTGGAATACATATTTTACACCATGGATGTTTTTGCGTTCAGCCACGATCCCACGAGTGGCGCTCAATGCAACAACCGAAAGTCGTCAGAAATGATTTTCACGCTTACGTCATATCTACATTAATTCCTGTTTTCGTACAAATCTCCACTCCAATAGATTAATTTAGAAAGAGTACAGGTATAATAAGACATTTAGTTATTTTCTCATAACACATAGTTGTGCGCGACACTGATAGTTCGTTACTTTTAAGTAAATAAATAAAAGTTGATTTGATTTATTTACTTACCGCACATGTGTTGTAAATTTAACTTACAACGCTTAGCAACAGCACCGGTAAGGTTATTAAAAATACGATCGGCCCAAAAATATTTTTAAAAGTCCTTTTCAGAACGAAAAGTTACTTTTTTCGGATCAAATTTCTGCACATATAGAGGACGCAACTGAAATTCTTTCAATAATTTATTATCATAATATACTGCTATCTTGAATTTACTGAGCATGTTGGGAATTAAATCAATGACTTTCGCAAAACACGCTATGAAATTTTAATAAAAAAAAATTTTTATCTTGAAAAGGAAGCAAAAACGAGCAAAACTGTATCAAGGTTGTTTGTTTGAAATATCTCAAAGAATAACCCCAGAAATTAATTATATTACTTACGGTTCACTCTATATTGTCAATTTTGCTTCCTTTTTAATTTAATTACGGTGCATTTTTATTTCATCTTATTTACTGTAGTTTTCTTACATTACAGTATTAGTGGGTCTTGTTTATTAAGTCAGTAGGCTGTCTAAAAAAAAGTATATACTCTTATTTTCCCCGCCAACAGAACAGAAAACAAGACATAGTGGAAGATTTGAAATTTATTTCCTATTGAGAGTTATAAATATTTATGGGCAGTTGCAATAATCAAACATATTTATTCATTCAGAGTGTTCTGCCGAAGGGTCCAGCCAATTTATTTTTCTCTTCCTGATCAGTTTCGACATTAGTCTTTCTGCAGTTACACAGCTTATATGAACATGAACTATAAAATGCCTGTTATTAAAGAACAAAGCGAAATAGATTACTATATTTAGATGAACATTTATGCTTGTTTTTAGATCCTCTATCCCTTCTCCAAAGGTTTCCCACGTATTAGTTAACAGTCTGTATTTATATCGTACTTTGCTGTACAATATTTCGTGTGGGATACATTTTACAGGGGATGGTTCCTCTCTTCCTTTCACAATTCAAACTTGCTAGGTCATGATTTTGGGGTTATCCGTCCCCCAGACAGGTTATCTCCCGTTACCCTGAGAGCAGGACCCTTCTCAAGACAGCTGAAAGACAGCTTTCTTAGATAAATGAGACGAGCCTTTACAAATTCTAAAATTGGAACCAAATCTGTGGAAAATTGGTAAATACGTACTTGTAACCACAATTGTACACAAGATGCCATACGAGAAAATTAAATCTCAGTGGTTAAAACTTTTAACTAACATCACCAGCGGAATTGAAGACTAACACGACATTAATTTGTTGTAGTATTGCCAGGTTGAAATGACGAAATACCTTAGATTTTAAATTTTATTGAGTTATTTACGACGCTGTATCAACATCTAGGTTATTTAGCGTCTGAATGATATGAAGGTGATAATGCCGGTGAAATGAGTCCGGGGTCCAGCACTGAAAGTTACCCAGCATTTGCTCGTATTGGGTTGAAAAAACCTCAACCAGGTAACTTGTCCCGACCGGGATTCGAACCCGGGCCACCTGGTTTCGCAACCAGACGCGCTGACCGTTACTCCACAGATGTAGACAATACCTTAGATCCCAAAAGTTTCATCCCATCCCAAAAATCTCACAATAAATAAAGCGTGGATTTTGTAATGAATTGCAGACTGAACGAATTTTGAGGAAAATTATAAATAGAAAACCAACAGGATCCAAAGATGTAGGTTACGGAGAATGAGCAAGGACGCAGTTCCACAATTAATTCCGAAATACTGTCCACAGGGCAGAAGAAATCAAAGACGTCTTCTGAAGACACTTCTGGATTACTGAGACCAGATAGACATGATAGTTTGATGACGATGGACTTTTAAATCCAAGATTTGGACGGCTATCATTTCGATCATGTATGTATGCCACATTTTATTTCCGACTTTACAGTTTTTACTCCTTTTCACGTGCCGATTTTTTTTCTGAAAAACATGCTAGTGCTAGTTATCCCTTGATATGATATCAGTTTTCTCTAAAGACAAGGAGAACAATGGGAATTCAAGAACAACTGAAATACAAGGAGTACAAGGGGAATACAAAGGGAACAAGGAGCAGGCAAGGTGAACAAGAGATATAAAAGAAGAACAAGGAGATACAAGGCGAATAGAAGGAAAAGAAGGGAAAAGGGAAAAACAAGAAAGACAAAGGGAATAAAAGGAGAACAAGGGGAATACAATAAAAAAATTAGACAAGGACAACAAGAGGTATAAAAGGAAAACAGGGTAACACAAGGAGAACAAGGGGGAAACAATGATAAAAAGGGGAATACAAAAATAATAAAGGAAATATTATAAAGAGATAAGTTTAGGATAACAGACAGGGTTTGGAATTGAACGCTTACATCAGCTGCTTGTTTATGCGGATGACGTGAATATATTAGGAGAAAATCCACAAACGATTAGGGAAAACACGGAAATTTTACTTGAAGCAAGTAAAGCGATAGGTTTGGAATTAAATCCCCTAAAAGACAAAGTATATGGTTATGTCTCGTGACCAGAGTATTGTACGAAATGGAAACATACAAATTGGAGATTTATCCTTCGAAGAGGTTGAAAAATTCAAATATCTTGGAGCAACAGTAACGAATATAAATGATACTCGGGAGGAAATTAAACGCAGAATAAATATGGGAAATGCCTCTTATTATTTGGTTGAGAAGCTTTTATCATCTAGTCTGCCGTCAAAAAATCTGAAAGTTAGAATTTATAAAACAGTTATATTACCGGTTGTTCTGTATGGTTGTGAAACTTGGACTCTCACTTTGAGAGAGGAACAGAGGTTAAGGGTGTTTGAGAATAAGGTTCTTAGGAAATATTTGGGGCTAAGAGGTATGAAGTTACAGGAGAATGGAGAAAGTTACACAACGCAGAACTACACACATTATATTCTTCACCTGACATAATTAGGAACATTAAATCCAGACGTTTGAGATGGGCAGGACATGTAGCACATATGGGCGAATCCATAAATGCATATAGAGTGTTAGTTGGGAGACCGGAGGGAAAAAGACCTTTGGGGAGGCCGAGACATAGAAGGGACGATGATATTAAAATGGATTTTAGGGAGGTGGGATATGATGATAGAGACTGGATTAATCTTGCACAGGATAGGGACCAATGGCGGGCTTATGTGAGGGCGGCAATGAACCTCCGGGTTCCTTAAAAGCCAGTAAGTAAGTAATACTATAAAGAAAACAAGAGGGATACAATGAGAACAAGAGGAATACAAGGAGAACAAGGGGAGTGCTAGGAAAAGAAGTGGAATGCAAGAAGAACAAGCAAAATACAAGGAGATCAAGGGGAAAACAAGGTGAACAGGATGAAGGGAGAATGATACAATGAAAATGAAGTGACGACACGCTGAACAAGGAAAACAAGGAGAAGACAAGAGGACCAAGAGGCATTACAAGAATAAGGGGAATATAAATTTAACAAGATAAGTACAAGGCGTACAAGAGCAAGACAAGGAAAACAAGCTGTATACAAGGAGAACATGGGGACGACAAGGAGAATAAGGGAACGAGAAGGAAAAGAGGTTTCACTTCTATGTGACGATCAGTTACCAAGATATCCACCATGCCTAGTTAGGAGAAAGACGTAGTTCTAAGTGAGAAATGCTGAAGCATGAGTTCCTGCTCGTTTTAGTCATCACAAACAGCTGTATTTGATTGACTGACCCAGGACATGAAGGCTGCTTGAAACATTTACGACAGGAGTTAATTCAGTACTATTGTTCTTTCAATTTCCAAGGTCTGTGCCGATCTACGAGTACAGTAACTAACTGTGATGTCAGATGATAAGCTGAGGTTTCTGTTTGCTGACAGAAATGCGTCATAAGTTAAGCTGGACGTGCATTAATTGTGTGTAAACACAACTGCAAACTATACAGTACATGTCGCATATGAAACTGCGTTGTGTACAAACATTACAAATGAGTTCACGTTTCATTCGATTCTAGACTTTTCAAGACTAAGGCTGGTATTCATAGTCGACACTTTCGATTAAAGTGTCCTTTGGAAGACGCAAAGTGTCACTTTTCCGTTGCACAGTCGACACTTTGGTGCAAAGGATCACTTTGGATGAAAGTGTACTTCCGACCACACTTTGAGCCGAAAGTGTCACTTTGTAGAAACATGGCGGACGTCTTGGAAGTTGTCAAATTATTTATTAGAGCATGCGGAAGAGATGACACAATTAGTGGACAATGTACGAAAGCACTACATTAGGGATAGGCCTAAAGACAATCCCGTGGAATTTTATAATGATATAGAATTAAAAAAAACGGTTCCGATTTAATAAAAAAAACTGTTATTGAGATTGTTCATCTTTTCGATGACCAGTTGACAAAAAAGAATAATGAAGGTTTGCCATTGCCTCCAATAATACAGTTATTGACTGCATTAAAATTCTATGCTATAGATATGTACCGTACATTAATATCTATAATATTATAGTTCAGGTATTTCTGTAGTAACATTCGTATATTTATAACCTCAATTCGATGAAGTGATATGTAGGTAGATATTCCTATATGACCTTTTTTTATTACTGAAACGAATTTTTTAACTTAAATAATATGAAACTAACTTTAATCTAATGTAGGCGTAACCATCTTAAATTAGTTTGCGAGATCTCACGTGCCTGCTTTCTAAGCAGATTCGTAATTATATTGGGTTTAAAACGATTTTCATTTTTGTTGACTACCTGTATTTTGAGATGAGATTTATCTCGATGTTCATATAATCATTATTTAGATAATATATATTTTCATGCCGGTAAGCAATACATATGGTATGGCTGCTTTTGCTGAGATACTGTCTCTAGTTCATGTGCAGTCATAACCTCACCATAAAAAGAGATCTCATACCATTAGGCCTAATTTGTTTTGCATTGTAGAAGAATTTGCATTAAAAATATTCCTGAAGAGCAGCCAATAATGGAAACAAGAGAGAGAGAGAGAGAAATAATAATGATAATAATAATAATAATAATAATAATAATAATAATAATAGCAATAGGCCTAATGTGTTTATTTCATTCCTTTGACTTCTATTCACTATTCACGAAAAAGACAAAAATGAAAATAAAGGGAATAAAACGATACATCAATGAAACAGGTACGTATAAAAACTAACCTAACGATATAAATGAAATAGGATACACAAAACAACCTACTCAGTCCAACTTAACCTAACTACATAAACCAATAGAATATATGTAGGTACAAAATCTAACCTAATTATATAAATCAGTGGAACTGATACATACAAAACCTAACTTAACAATATAAATCAATGAAAAAGATATGTACAAAACCTAATCTGAATATATAAATCAATGGATCAGCTATGTACTGTAAAAACATAACCTAATTTCACCAGCAGTATCACTACCTATTTAATAAAATATTATATATCTGAACTGACTGAAATAATCTAAACTATCGGCTGCGAAAACTAGAAACTGAAATAAAACAACTTTAAATATAAAAATTAGGCTCCCAACTCAAATTACAAGCATTATAATCTGTGAGTTCATATTAATTTGTTATTGTTTGTTCACTTGTTTTGAAAGGCATTGTGGGACTTCTGTTACCAACCAAATTGTAACTCTACACTTTGCTGACGTAAAGTGACACTTTGTAAAGTGCACTTCTTCAATCGTCTATGAATACCACTAATATGAAAGAGCCACTTTCGTCAAAAGTGTCACTTTGCAAAGTGGTGATATAAAGTTTCGACTATGAATACCAGCCTAATAGTGGCATACCTCATAAATCTCTCTTTTTTTTTCCGTCAGGTGAATAAGAACGGTGAACGGGAGAAGAATTCGGGGCAGAAGAAGATATCATATGAGGGGACAAAGAAAACAGAAAATACTGGAGAATGCTGGGTTTGCAGTTAAAGACCTGCCCTTGAGCAGAACACTAAGAATGAATGAATGAATGAATAATGTAGCGTTTCCCAAACTTTTCTGAAGTGGGGACCACTTTTTTAAGTCAGAACAGTTCCGCGGACCACCTTAAGGCTGGTTCACAATAAACCGGGAACAGAAACGGCAACGAGAACGAGAACGGAAATATTGTTAAAATAAATGTATTTAAATGTGATCATTCACAATTAACTATTGTGAATGCTCACATTTAAATACATTTATTTTAACATTATTTCTGTTCTCGTCCTCGTTGTCGTTTCCATTCCGGGTTTATTGTGAACCGGCCTTGACTCTTTGTTCCCTTCGAAAGCAAATTTATCATTTATGTAGCATATTTTAATATCAATATACTTATATTTTAATTTTGAAATAATTAATTAAAATTAATTTAATTCAGTTAATTTTATAATAGTAGTAATTAATTATGTTAATGTTAATAGAAGAAAATTTCTTACATCGTCATCTGCAAAAAGATAAATAAAAAAATTAATGCAGAAACATGCCCTATTTTCAACAAGTAAAGATGCAATTTTGCATGTTCTATTATTGGTATACGACGCACAGTACGTGACCATTTCAATGTGCAAACTATTAAGAAAGCCATAAATACATGAAAAATTTCGGTACTTTTGTCCTGTTATGAATTCGGGTAGTCCCTAGTTGGGTTACAGGCACGGCGCCAGATGTGCAGGGAAAAGACGGCGAGAAACACCACGTTCATAGTGCTTTAAATCCCTCTTTTTTTTGCTGAGAGTAGAGTGGGAAGTCGATAGACGGGTAGGGTAAATAAATTTCATAAAATGTCAGTACTGGAAGAAAAAGTGAAAGGCGATTGCCATGTGTCATTTACAAACTCTGAGATTTTCAGCTATAGTGTGATACGCAGTTTGTTTGAATTTTATTTTTTCTTCTATCTTTTTTGAAGGACCACAAGGACAGACCTCGAGGACCACAGATGATCCGCGGACCATAGTTTGAGAAACGCTGAATAATGAATGAATGAATTAAGAGCAAAATGCTGGGTAAATTTCGGCGTTGGATCCTAGACTTATTTCGCTGCCATTATGAACTTCAATTCACAGAGCCACTAGATAACCATAACAGTTGATAAAGCGTCATAAAATAGCCAGTTAAAAAATAAACAACAGAACCTCGGACAAAGAGAAGCAAATAATAGATACAGCACAAGTTTGAAATTGTATGCGTAATTACAGCTTCGAAGATGATTGCATTGTGATTTGTGTGTGGGTGTTTAAGCCGTGTGGCGTGTCCAGGGTTTGAATCTGTTTATTCTTTATAAATAGATAAGTGACCTGCGTCACATATGTTGCAGGCGTCAGGTGGGAAAGATTGTCCTACTCTCTGTTTAGATCACTCTGTGACTGGCTATTACCATGACACACTTGTGTTTTATCTCTTTTTCTCTGGAGAACAAATAAGGTTTCCAAAAGCTTTGAACACATTTACTTCTCCACAAATAGTTTAGTTTAAATAGCCGAAAATACGTCTCATATGTGAGATTTTAGGCATTCGCGATGTACGTGTTATGATGCTGAATTTTGGCAATTCAACGATGTGTATGGACTCTAAGTGATACTACTGTAATAACAGTGAAGTTTATTTACTCGTAGTTCTATAAATTTTCTCTTAAGGGAGAGGTGTAACTTACTTATTTACAAATGGCTTTTAGAGAACCCGGAGGTTCATTGCCGCCTTCACATAAGCCCACCATCGGTCCGTATCCTAAGCAAGATTAATCCAGTCTCTAGCATAATATCCCATCTCTCTCAAATACATTTTAATATTATCCTCCCAGCTATGTCTCGACATCCCCAAAGGTCTTTTCCCTCCGGCCTCCCAACTAACACTCTATATGCATTTCTGGATTCGTCAATACGTTCTAAATGCCCTGCCCATCTCAAACGTCTGGATTTAATGTTCCTAATTATGTCAAGTAAAGAATACAGTGCGTGCACTTCTGCGTTGTGCAACTTTCTCCATTCTCCTGTAACTTCATCCCTCTTAGCCCCAAATATTTTCCTAAGCAGCTTATTCTCAAACACACTTAGCCTCTGTTCCTCTCTGAAACTGAGAGTCTTAGTTTCACAACCATACAGAATAACCGATGCCGATAATATAACTATTTTATGAATTCCAGCTTTCAGTTTTTTTGAGAACAGACTGAATGATAAAAGCTTCTCAACCGAATAATAACAGGCATATCCCATATTTATTCTGCGTTTAATTTCCTCCCCAATGGCATTTGATTTTGTTACTGTTGCTCCAAGATTTTCGAATTTGTCCAGCTCATCGAAGGATAAATCTCCAATTTTTATATTTCCATTTCGTACAAAATTTGGTCACGAGAGACAATCATATACTTTGTGTTTTCAGAAATAATAATAATAATAATAATAATAATAATAATAATAATAATAATAATATAGTATTGATATCAATATTTGCCTATTTACTTATTTAGGCCCTACTATATCTCATCTTTATATTTCAAAGTTTGTTTTCTAAATGGTTCAGTAATTTATGAAATACTAGACAATATTTTACTCCTGGACTTCTCGCATATTATGCTGGTAATTAGGATTAGTATGATCTAATATTAAAATTTATTTTGTCTACCAACATGAAATTCATTGCTTTGACTAATCAGTTTACTATTCATGAGACCTAACCTGAATATGTGTTTAGTTTTGTCACATGAAATGATTAGTATAAATTCCTAGAACAGAATACCACTTTGAAATGTATAGCCTACTTAAAATACTTACAAAGCACTTTCTTTCTTGGAGAAGTCGTTACCGTGCTTTTGTTTCCTTGAATATTTTAATAAAAATCTAAACCGACAGAGATTCATTAAAATGTGAAATACATTTCTGTCCATTAGCCATTTGCATGTTTCATACCAAGTAGGTCTATAAGCTATTTCTGATTTAATTACACTTACCTGAATATAGAGTTGAATAGGAATCACAACGCAACAGAACTGAATTGTATATTAATAGGCCTATTAATACAGGTATTAGTCTACTAATCAATTATTAATTCACAGGCTTGGATATTTGCATTTTCATCAGTTTCCTTTACTGCAAACCGAAATTGTTGCTGCCAACATAACGGTTAGAAAATAACTGCCAGTTGTATTTGTTGGTACCCGAAATTCGAAACGAGTTGGTAAAAGAAAATTCAACCTAAGAGCTAGAAAATCACTATAATCCATTAGCATAGGGGAAAAATGGTTAGGTTTCACCGTTAGGCCCAATTGTATAAAACTCCCTGACTAAAGATCAACTTTGATCGAAAATCGAAAAGTGAACCGAGTTGGACACTTCTTCTATTGTATAAAACTTTTCTGCGATCATATTACCTTGGTTCAAATGCAATCTAAGTTCACGTGAAAAGGATTTGGCAACATCGCCTAAACAGGTGAAATACGTGATGCGCGGACCATGTTATACAGGTTTGTTCAGTGTTGCCAATCTAGCGACTTTAACCCTTTTTCAACAACAATTTCTTTTAACTTTTATATTGCTTAAATAGGGATTTAGTGACCTTTTTAGCACCCCATAGTGACAAAATTTAATCTTTCTTTGTTGATAATGAGAAATCTAGCGACTTTACAACTACTTTTTGGCGACTTTCCGTACACACTGTTGGAGACACTGATTTTTTTTTGTGCAATGTAAATAATGGCGGACAATAAGAAGAAGGTTGACTGTTCTCCAAGTTGTTATCATGTTATGGTGTTTGATACTGCTAAACATAATAAAGCTTTATAAAACGACAATTTTCGTTTAGCAATACAGTTAATTGAACATTTATGAATGTACTTATCATATCCATTAATAATTAATGGTTGTTATAAACATAATATAATTATAGGTTATGTTATTTGATACTGCTGAACACGATAGAGCCTTATAAAATATAAGAATGTTTGTGTATTAAGGCAAGAAATTGAAAGAAATATATATAAATACACCTAACATATCTATTAATATTAATAATAATGGATATTTTATTTGCGCAATCTGTCACTCGTATATTTCAAACAGAAAAGAAATAACTGAACTTGGATCATCTAACTTAATCGGAGAAATTTCTTCAATCAAAGTTAACTTTAGTTTGAAACAAATTAATCTCAGATTAGACCTTATACAACACAAAATTACAAGTTCAGCTGAAACAGGGATCAATTTAACCTCTGATCTAAGATTAAATGGTTTGTACAATTGGGCCTTAGAGTATCAAGTAAGCTGACCCGGAGTACCTATATCTGACTGCCCAATTGTCTACCCACCGATCAAAACTCACTTACCTGCTCAGAGCCTACCTACATACCTACCACATACTGTACCCTACCGCATTGGACGAGAACACATGGGGATCAGAGCCCCGTTCCTTTGGGTAAATTGATAGGATGATTTTAGATCCGTCTCTCCGCGTCCCATATAGCTCACGCATCTCGGGGACCTTGGTTCTCCGTGTGTGTAAACAGCTGATGCAACTTTCTCCGTCGTCGACAAATTGAGAACATCGAACAGCGATTGTCACTTTAACGGCGTCGCGAGCGCAACAGTGCTGTGGTTGTTACGTAACTAAAGAAATTATGTTTGCCTGTGTCGAGATATGAACCGCTCTATTTGCAAACAGTTGCGGATACGCAGTGTTGCCAAGTCAGCTAAATCTGTCGTTTTGCAGGTCCTGTTTAACTAGTAAAATTAGCAGACAATCGCCCACAAAGAGAAAGAAAGCGTTGTGATGTTAAAGTTTGTAGATTTGCACGGAAATAAAAACATTATCAGCAATGACTTTACCGAAAGCGAGTGAAACTGTTGAATCATTCGATAGTAAATTTCAGCTACCGATATGCATTCGATAGTGAAATAGTACATTATGCAACGAGCCTATAATGGTAGTAATTAAGACGCGAGTATGTTTATGAAACGAGCGCAAGCGAGTTTCATAATTTTCATACGAGCGTCTTAATTACCATTATAGGCAAGTTTCATACGACTTTTTATGCTCGACCATATTTCTAACTTGAAATTATTCGTAAGTATTCATGTTATGGTTATGTAAGTGAGGAGCAGAACTGACCTGAATTGTGAGATGTGCGCAGACACGAAAGTATTGATTTTTTCCGAGGCACGAATGTCATTGACCTTGATATAATCTAGAGAATAACGTGAACATTAGGCTTGATATAACCTGGAAATTGATTTAGAATTGAAAAACGAGATGACAAATTGAATTTATTTGAATATTATTTACAATTAACGCTAATTATTATAGTAACATAACATAACCTTCTGCGACAGTATTGGATTTCCAGCCTCCGTGACGTTTCGCTAATTGTCTTTCGATTGCATATCCAAGAATAATCGATACTTGCGGTTTTATAATGGTACAATGGTGATTTCTCATTGGCTGAAGTCCACGCCTGTGGAGTAACGGTTAGCACGTCTAGCCGCGAAACCAGGTGGCCCGGGTTCGATTCCCGGTCGGGGCAAGTTACCTGGTTGAGGTTTTATCCGGGGTTTTCCCTCAACCCAAAGTGAGCAAATGCTGGGTAACTTTCGATGCTGGACCCGGACTCATTTCACCGGCATTATCACCTTCATCTCATTCAGACGCTAAATAACCTGAGATGTTAATAAAGCGTCGTAAAATAACCTACTCATTGGCTGAACAACTGAATTATAATGAATAGGTGTACTTTAATGAGGTGCGTTAAAGGGATACTACCAGGTGTATAATTACTACATTTCGGCATGGTCGAGCATAAAATATATAACGTGTCTATTGCTACTACAATTGGTAACTGTAGTTACCCGGATGATTTCAATCTTCTAGCGTTTTCTTTATGTAAGTTACAGTAAATATTGCATATTTCTAGTCTACACTTATTGAGTAACGGTTAACACGTCTGACCACGAGACCAGGTGGCCCGGGTTCAAATCCCGGTCGGGGCAAGTTACCTGATTGAGGTTTTTCCGAGGTTTTCCCTCAACCCAATATGAGCAAATGCTGGGTAACTATCGGTGCTGGACCCCGGACTCATTTTACCGGCATTATCACCTTCATTTCATTCAGACGCTAAATAACCTGAGATGTTGATACAGCGTTGTAAAATAACCCTACATTTCTATGACCTACGTATTATTGATACTTGTGTGTTCATAAAAACAATTTAGAATAATATCGTCGGCTCCATCTTCGTCTTTCTCATCAACTTGAGATTCTGTGTTGTCAGACGAGGATGATTTTATACTCTAGGTACTGCACCAATATTAAGCTGTTTCGAGCTTCGAAAAGTCCATTTGAACACTCATATGATCATATGATAGGGAGAGGAGTAGGTCAAGGATGCCGTTTATCACCTACCCTGTTCAAGATGTACTTGGAGGAATCTACTGTTTTCAGAACATGGTAGGAGTGATAGTAGGAGGAAGAAGAATGAAATACATAAGATTTGCTGATGATATATCGTTGTTACTAGAAGAGATGATACTAAGGGATATGCTAATGGAGCTAAATGACAGCTGTGAGTAGTATGGAATGAAGACAAATGCCAATAAGACAAAGATCATGGTCATAGGAAGAAAAGTAAGGAAGGTAAACTTACGAATTCTAAATGAGGTAGTAGAGCAAGTGGACAGCATCAGATACTTGGGGTGTTGGGGGTTGGGCGAAGGGCTAACAACCCATCACCGTAAAAAAACAGCTTGTTACAAATTCTTCAAATAAACCTCGGAATGGGACTGATTCTCTGGCACCACCACAGCAAAGGAATAAGGTTTTGAGACATGAAAGTTAGAATTTATAAAACAGTTATATTACCGGTTGTTCTTTATGGTTGTGAAACTTGGACTCTCACTTTGAGAGACGAATATAGGTTAAGGGTGTTTGAGAATAGGAAAATATTTGGGGCTAAGAGGGATGAAGTTACAGGAGAATGGAGAAAGTTACACAACACAGAACTTCACGCATTGTATTCTTCCCCGGACATAATTAGGAACATTAAATCCAGACGTTTGAGATTGGCAGGGCATGTAGCACGTATGGGCGAATCCAGAAATGCATATAGAGTGTTAGTTGGGAGGCCGGAGAGAAAAAGACCTTTAGGGAGGCCGAGACGTAGATGGGAAAATAATATTAAAATGGATTTGAGGGAGGTGGGCTATGATGATAGAGAATGGATTAATCTTGCTCAGGATAGGGACCAATGGCGGGCTTATGTGAGGGCGGTAATGAACCTCCGGGTTCCTTAAAAGCCAGTAAGTAAGTAAGTAAGTAAGTAAGTACTATAAGCAGTAATATGAGCTGCTACCAGGAAGTCAAAAAGAGAATAGCAATGACCAAGGAAGCTTTTAATAAGAAAAGGGACATTTTCTGCGGACCTCTGGAGGAAGAACTAACAAAGAGACTAGTGAAGTCCTTTATGTGGAGTGTAGCATTGTATGGGGCAGAAACATAGACATTACGACGAAATGAAGAGAAACGGCTAGAAGCATTTGAAATGTGGATATGGAGAAGGATGGAGCGTGTGAAATGAACAGACAGAATAAGAAACGAAGCTTTGTTAGAAATAGTAGGTGAAGAAAGAATGATGCTGAAACTGATCAGAAAAGCAATTGGCCCGGTCACTGATTGAGAAGAAACTGTCTTCTGAAGGATGCACTGGAAGGAATGGTGATCGGGAGAAGAGATCGGGACAGAAGAAGATATCAGATGATAGACGACATTAAGATATGTGGATCATATTAGGAGACTAATGATCATACGAAATCAATCACATGGACGAATATGAAATACACGTCCAGCAACATGGCTGCCACAAATGACATTGCTTGCAGTTGTAGCGGAAGTTGCATCTAGCGTTCCCTCCAATAGTATTGTTTACATCGATGATCACACCAAGTACCAAACAATCATAAACCTTTGTTAGTCATATTACTATTGAGATGGTTGTGTAAATGTATACATAGCACACGGATGTTAGTATAGAATGCGGGGCCAATATCAGGTATATTATACTTACTTACTGGCTTTTAAGGAACCCAGAGGTTCATTGCCGCCCTCACATAAGCCCGCCATTGGTCCCTATCCCTCAAATCCATTTTAATATTATCTTCCCATCTACGTCTCGGCCTCCCCAAAGATCTTTTCCCCTCTGGCCTCCCAACTAGCACTCTATATGCATTTCTGGATTCGCCCATACGTGCTACGTGCCCTGCCCATCTCAATCGTCTGGATTTAATGTTCCTAATTATGTCAGGTGAAGAATACAATGCGCGCAGTTCTGTGTTGTGTAACTTTCTCCATTCTCCTGTAACTTCATACCTCTTAGCCCCAAATATTTTCCTAAGCACCTTATTCTCAAACACCCTTAATATCTGTTCCTCTCTCAAAGTGAGAGTCCAAGTTTCACAACCATACAGAAGAACCGGTAATATAACTGTTTTATAAATTCCAACTTTCAGATTTTTCGACAGCAGACTGGATAATAAAAGTTTCTCAACCAAATAATAATAACAGGCATTTCCCATATTTATTCTGTGTTTAATTTCCTCCCGAGTATCATTAATATTTGTTACTGTTGCTCCCAGATATTTTAACTTCTCCACCTCTTCAAAAGATAAATTTCCAATTTTTATATTTCCATTTCGTACAATATTCTCGTCACGAGACATAATCATATACTTTGTCTTTTTGGGATTTACTTCCGAACCTATCTCTTTACCTGCTTCCAGTAAAATTTCCGTGTTTTCCCTAATCGTTTGTGGATTTTCTCCTAATATATTCACGTCATCCGCATAGACAAGCAGCTGATGTAACCCGTTCAATTCCAAACCCTCTCTGTTATCCTGAACTTTCCTAATGGCATATTCTAGAGCGAAGTTAAAAAGTAATGGTGATAGTGCATCTCCTTGCTTTAGCCCACAGTGAATTGCAAACGCATCTGACAGAAACTGACCTATACGAACTCTGCTGTACATTTCACTGAGACACATTTTAATTAATCGAACTAGTTTCTTAGGAATACCAAATTCAATAAGAATATCATATAAAACGTTTCTCTTAACCGAGTCATATGCCTTTTTGAAATCTATAAATAACTGATGCACTGTACCCTTATACTCCCATTTTTTCTCCATTATGTGTCGAATACAAAATATCTGGTCAATAGTTGATCTACTACGCCTAAAACCACATTGATGATCCCCAATAATTTAATCTACATTTGGAGTTAATCTTCTCAAAAGAATATTGGACGACGTCAACAAAAGTGATATTCCTCGAAAGTTAGTACAATTAGTCTTGTCCCCCTTCTTAAAGATAGGTACGATTATGGACTCCTTCCATTATCAGGTATATTGTAAATTATTTAAAAATAGCGTGTAAGAGGGCCTTAGACTAGAAATGTTTAGTTTAAATGTAGTTCTGTTTATAAGTACAGTATGCATAAGAATGCAATTATTTGACTTATTTGAACTGTTGTATCAGTGAAGCGAGGTGAGTCAGTGAAGTTATGGTTTTACAGTGCAGTGAACAGTTCCGATCAGTGATAATTTATAGCGTCAATGAAATGTGTTCTATAGTGTCAGTGAAATGTGTTACAGAGTGTCAGTGAAATGTGTGCTAAAGTGTCAGTGAAATGCGTCATAGTGCCACTACAGGGAATGAGATGAGAGTAAAGTGAAAGACTATTGAAAATTATGTAGGACCTATACATAATCATGTAGGTTGTGTTGTAAAATTAGGTGTTTTATTTTATGTTTTATTATTATTGTGTTAAATTGTATTGTGTATTCTTATTGTATTGTGTATAAAATTGTATATGTGTTGTAAATTTTATTATGTATTGTAAATTTTATTGTGTATTGCTTATCATTTTAACTGTGTATTGTTAATATTGTATATACCACTGCCACCGGGTGCTTGCCCACTTGCAGTGTAAATAAATACATACATACATATTATACTACAGAAAACTTTTGTAAACAAAAATATCATAAAATCGCTAACGAATTATTAGTAGAGATACCTAGGGCGGATGAGGGATTCTAAACATAGAGTTATACCGGCATACTGTTCGTTGCAAGCGCCGATAAATATAGCTACATTTAATTTTCCGGAAGCTCCTGGAAGTTAACGTGCTGTTAAATTATTTGTAAGAGCGTTTATGTAACTCATTGTGAACTGAGATGTACCAGAAATCGGGCATTACCTACAATTTCATTAGCGTGTTGGTTGCAACGTAACTCATGAATATTTATGGAAGGTCTGTGTGCATACTAGACATTATTGTTTATATCTAGTTTATGAAAAAATAGATAATTTAAAAGTCCTATAGCAGCGTTTCTCAAACTATGGTCCGCGGACCACCTGTGGTCCTCGAGGTCTGCCCTTGTGGTCCTTCAAAAAAGACGAAAGAAAAAATAAAATTCAAACGAATTGCGTATCTACTGCAATTGCCTTTCACTTTTTTCGCAGTACTGACATTTAATGACTACCGACTGCCGACTTCCCACTCTACTCTCAACAACAAAAGAGGAATTTGAAGCACTATGAACGTAGTGTTCCTCGCCATCGTTTCCCTGCAAATCTGGCGCCTGTAACCCAGCCAGGGACCACCCGAATTCATAACAGAGGACCGAACCTTTTCATGTATTTATGACTTTCTTAGGCTCAATTGTATAAAACTCCCTGACTAAAGATCAACTTTGATCGAAGATCGAAAAGTGAACCGAGTTCAGACACTTCTTCTATTGTATAAAACTTTTCTGCGATCAAATTACCTTGGTTCAAATGCAATCTAAGTTCACGTGAAAAGGATTTGGCAACATCGCATAAACAGGTGAAATACGTGATGCGCGGACCATGTTATACAGGTTTGTTCAGTGTTGCCAATCTAGCGACTTTAACTCTTTTTCAACAACAATTTCTTTTAACTTTTATATTGCTTAAATAGGGATTTAGTGACCTTTTTAGCACCCCATAGTGACAAAATGTAAGCTTTCTTTGTTGATAATGAGAAATCTAGCGACTTTGCAACTACTTTTTTGGCGACTTTCCATACACTCTGTTGCAGACACTGTTTTTTTTTTTGTGTAATGTAAATAATGGCGGACAATAAGAAGAAGGCTGACTGTTCTCCAAGTTGTTATCATGTTATGTTGTTTGATACTGCTAAACATAATAAAGCTTTATAAAACGACAATTTTCGTTTAGTAATACAGTTAATTGAACATTTATGAATGTACCTATCATATCCATTAATAATTAATGGTTGTTATAAACATAATATAATTATAGGTTATGTTATTTGATAATGCTGAACACGATAGAGCCTTATAAAATATAAGATTGTTTGTGTATTAAGGCAAGAAATTGAAAGAAATATATATAAATGTACCTAACATATCTATTAATATTAATAATAATGGATATTTTATTTGCACAATCTGTCACTCGTATATTTCAAACAGAAAAGAAATAACTGAACTTGGATCATCTAACTTAATCGAGAAATTTCTTCAGTCAAAGTTGACTTTAGTTTGAGACAAATTAATCTCAGATTAGACTTTATACAACACAAAATTCCAAGTTCAGCTGAAACAAGGATCAATTTAACCTCTGATCTAAGATTAAATGGTTTATACAATCGGGCCTTAATAGTTTTGCCGACACCCAGTCTGCACATTGAAATGGTCACGTACTGTACGTCGTACACCAATAATACAACTCTGAGGTCACAATTTGAAACTTATTTTCCAAGTAAATGTGACGAATTTTCATGGATTCGTGACCCCTTTCATTGCGATATTGAAAATAACAAACTTTCATAGAGTGAAAGAGAACAGTTAATTGAACTCTAGAATGACACCGGACTTAAAATGAAATTCAAAGCGGAAGGTATAGTTAATTTCTGGACTGCATCACAAGTGGAAAGAGAATACAGTGAACTGTGCAGTGGTGCTTTAGAGATTGTAATTCAGTTTGGTTCTACGTATCTGTGTGAGGAAGGGTTTTCATCACTAAATCTAATAAAAACAAAGTAGGCAACTGAAATCGACTGGATGTATAGAACTCTGCAATAATCTCATTAATATGAGTACCAACATTTATGTTTTTAGTTAATTAATTAAAGATTATCTAAACTTTAATACCTTGAATTATTAAAAAAAAAACAAAATGATTTTTTTTCTATTAACATTGACAATTAGTTAATACTAATATAAATTAATTGAATTAAATTAATTTTAATTAATTTATACCGTACTATTTTAAAATATAAGTATACTGGTATTAAAATATGCTACAAAAATGATAAATTTGCTTCCGAAGGAAACAAGAATGAGGTGGTCCGCGAAACTGTTCTGACTTTAAAAAGTGGTCCCCACTTGAAAAAAAGTTTGAGAAACACTGTCCAGCGATGTATCAGAATAAGGTTGACGATGAAGTAACATCGATGCTTTAACGAGACGATGGGAAGTCTTCCTTCCACGCTATATTGAGGTCATGGTCGCCCATCCCTTGAGCAGAAGCTGCATGGGACAGGCCTACCATCTGCCACCCAATACAGCCAGTATCCGCTGTATTAACCGCCTCGGAAACATCACGTCTACATCAGGAGCAGCATTTAAGCATACTTCGTACGACTTTCTCATAAGCATTATAGGTTTTTTAATCGATATTTTGTAATATTTTAATTACTAGGACATTCGAAAAGTAATGCCAATATTTACAGTATTTAGATTATTTTTGACATTACACACTTCAAATATAGTCCCTTTCCATGTCAACAATACGTTGCCAAATCCTTGGAAGACGGCGGACTTCAACTGCAGCATCATTTCTGGATCTCTATCTCACTAATCGATCTGAAGCTTTTTGGATGTAAATTCTTCCTTGAAATCGAATGCCTTGCAATAGTTCGGTATGGTTAGACTTCTCTTCCGCAAGCTTCTTGTAATGCCGAAAAGCAGTGGTTCCCAATCTTTTTTGACTGACGACACACTTTACTGAACGTCCACGATATCGCGACACACTTATTTGTTTTTTTATTAATATCATAATTAATAATAATGATAATAAGTAATAAATAATAATAATAATAATAATAATAATAATAATAATAATAATAATAATAATAACAACAACAACGACAACCAGTGCTTTTCTTCTAGAGAAAAAGATGGTGGAACTCTGTGTAGAATATATTATATAACGGAGGGAGATGATTAGGCCTACTGTTCATTGCACGGGAATTTTTCGTTCTTAATCTCCACATCGCCTAACTAAGACGCTGTTCCAGGGCGTCCGCCAGAAAAAAAAAACACTGATAACAACTTCTATGTAGTGTCGGCCATCCAGTATTACTGTAGATATGTCGAAGTTAACACGCAATCGTAAATTCTATATAAAAAAAAACAATCAGCAATTTGAGTGGCATTAAAACAAAAATTCCAACCTATCTATGCTGGATGTCCGATAAAAGATTTTTATTATCGTTTTTGAAAACTCACCTGTTTAAATTAATGTGAAGTTTGCGCTTTGGGATTCGTAGTCATATTTTATTAGTATTAATATGTAATATGTGAATTGTTTTAATTTATTTTGTTTAGATATTGTGTTTTTCAAATATATAGGTAAAGGGTGTTTGAGAATAAGGTGCTTAGGAAAATATTTGGGGCTAAGCGGGATGAAGTTACAGGAGAATGGAGAAAGTTACACAACACAGAACTACACGCATTGTATTCTTCACCTGACATAATTAGGAACATTAAATCCAGACGTTTGAGATGGGCAGGGCATGTAGCACGTATGGGCGAATCAGAAATGCATATAGAGTGTTAGTTGGGAGACCGGAGGGAAAAAGACCTTTAGGAAGGCCGAGATGTAGATGGAGGATAATATTAATATGGATTTGAGGGAGGTGAGGTATGATGATAGAGACTGGATTAATCTTGCACAGGATAGGGACCAATGGCGGGCTTATCTGAGGGCGGCAATGAACCTTCGGGTTCCTTAAAAGCCATTTGTAAGTAAGTAAGTTTTTCAAATGTATTGTATGTGAAGAAGCATATTACTTGTATGTTAAATGGCCTAATAAATTGAATTGAATTAATATAGGCCTCTGTGTAAGCGGGCAGTTAGGCTTTTTTAACCATTATCGTTCCACCATAGCTCCTTTACCGCCATGCCATTTCATCGTCTCAAAAAATGATGTATAATTTGAAAGTGACTTAAGTAAAATCAAGCGCAACATTCATTTACCATTCACTGTGCTTTCTCCGGCAGCATTTTCTGAGGGTTTTTCCTCGTGTTTCGATAATTCAGGCATTTTATTGATCCCTTTGAGCCGTGAAACTTTGATCAAGTGTAATGTTAATATTTCACGCAAGCGTGAAGGCCTGTAATTTTCATATATTTACCTCGCTTCCGACGGCACACAAGGATTTCCACAGAGACCACCGCTTTCATACATACACACCTCCCAATGCGAATGTCACATCAACTTCGCGTGGTTTCGTAATAATGGGGGTGCTCTGAATTGCATTCGCTTTGTGCTCTGTGTTTCCCTCGTTCGTTCTTGCTTTGCTTTTGCTTTAACGTTCTCTCTTGCTTTCTTTTCATTTTATATTTAGGCTTATTTCTTTTTTACATTATTCCTTTCTTTTCCTCGTTCTCTTTACATCCTCCATTACATAGGGTGATTCTCTAAATAGATTTACAAAACCTCTTATGGCAATTACATTAATATTCTCATTATAGAAATAGAAATAAATATTCTCCTGAACATTGACCTAGTATTATAAAATTAATTTTCATCATTTTATAGCTATCTTTTAAATTAATTATAAATGAATTAAATTTTCAAAAAAAAAAAACCTTAAGATTTATCTTTTAAATAAATGTGTAGTGAAGATTATTGCTGGAGAACCTTTTTAAGTGTAGTGAAAATATTTGTAATTTAAATTTATGTATTGTATTGATTAAGGCTGGTTGAGTGGAAGAGAAGGCCTTATGGCCTTAACTCTGCCAGGATGTTGAGAAACATTATTATTATTCATAAATATGTCCCTTTCTTTAGGACTTTCTATAGTTATTTTGAGCAACAAATATCATATGAACATTGGCCCGATTATAAATATTTAAGGGGAGAGGATGGTATTTTTTCTGAAAATGAGTAAATTAAAAAAATTCTTTAAAATATTCTGTGATAGAGTTGGGCAACAATTCAATTATAATTACGATTCCAACTTTTCAATCATACATTGCGAATCGAAAATTCAAACGATTCTTCTCAGTCTGCGATTCCAAAAGATCGTCAACGAGTTCACGATTCTTCCTACTCTGCGATTCCAACGATTCGTCAACGAACGACTTACAGGACACTTTCCTTTGCAAACCACGCGTAGAACAAAAACGTTCTACATCTCTCGCATAGATGGCATAAGAGACGAGACATTGGATTGTCTCTTTCTCATTGGCTGGAAGCATTCATCATGACCTCCATTACTCTACAGAATTACCAAGATAATGTTTATAAATTATAATTTATCAGCTGAACCTTATTACGAAGTACATTTTTTGCATTACATTTCTATTTAACTATCCAAATTTCAGGTTTGTGTTCATTATTTTCCATACTTAACAAATGCAGTATTTTGATTTCACTCTCGCCCGGGAGTATTCGGCACGGTTACGTCAAACAAGTAAATAGAATCGTGGTTACGATACCATGTGAATTCGTTACTATAAACGACGATTCGTTACGATTCTTTTGAACGACGATTCGTTGATACCACGAATCGATTCTTACGATTCTTTGTTATTAGTAGTTCGAATGAACGATTCGTTCACGAATCGACCCAACTCTACTCTGTGATATGTGTGGAATGCATAACATAACATTTTGTGGGTATTTGTGTCCTTATCGGATGTTCAGTCGCCATTTTTAAACTTCCTTCGTTATGGATTTTTAAATCACTCACCCACTTTTATTGTTGTTTCCGGTAAATTAAATTTTCAAAAAAAAAAAAAGTTTTTTCTTTAAAATACTCTTTATATGTTTGGAATGCATTGAATAACATTTTGTGGGTATTTGTGCCCTTATCGGATGTTGAGACGTCATTTTTAAACTTCCTGCGCTATGGATTTTTAAATCACACACCCACTTTTATCAGTTTCCAGTAACTTCATTTTTTTTGCTACATTGCCAGACAAAAATGGATATAATTCCTGAACTATTAAAGATACATGCATGAAATTTAGAACACACATTCTTTAGACTATTAGGAAACGTTTCTCTGTAACAGAATTTTGTTAATTGATTTCATTTTAAAAATAAGTCCGTTTGTTTGCAAGAAAGGAAATCAGAAAATTGTTATTAAATTTTAATTGTTTATTTTACAAACATAGGGACTAATATCAAAATTCTGTTACAGACAGTTTGTAGAGCATGCTTTTGCAAATACATTGGAAAAAAAAAGTTTGAATCTATCTTTAAAAACGGTTTCGATATATCAGTTTTAGTACAATCCTGCATTGGGTATGTTTTTTTTTTTTTTTTTTTTTTTTTCAAATTTGGGCCCCCAAATAATTTGTTTTTATATTTATATTTGGTTGAATTCCTACAGCTATGAGCTCTCTACATGCAAAAAATTAATATTTTACACCAAACAGGAAAAACGTTTTAAAAAATACCATCCTCTCCCCTTAAGGAGTTAGCAGCTGTTCGAATCCTATGAAAGTAGAAGCGGCTGTGACCGAGTTAAAGGGAATAAATTTAAAATATACAGAAAGATTATTAAAAAATATGCATTAAGCAGGAAATAGTAATACCTCAGTTTGATAACGAATTTTCAAATCTTACTTTTTCCACTGCAACGCACTTTTGGCCGCATGGATGTGAATCGCGCGCGTAGCATTTCGTAGCTCACCACAGCTGATGAGCTAAGCAGCCTTCACAATACGAGCAAGGAATAAATTGTTTTGTTTTTACTTATGGTGAGCTGTTACTGCACAAGAGAAACGAGGATGAGGGCAGGGAACCGTCATGTTGATAATATCACAGTCTAGTATATACAGTCACGAAGCTCAATATGTAATAAATATGCATCTATAGGTAGTTGCTAACCACTAGGATCGCTACTATCGCCTCATTACTAACACTGCGAAATAGTACCTGCACAGTCTATTGTTCCTAGCAACCACATCAACTCAAGCTTCGTGACTGTATATACTCGCCTGTGATAATACGTACGTCGCCTGGTTACTAAAGGGACATCATTCAATAACGGATACATTTTACATGTAAATAACGGACCTCACAGAAAACGATTTATTAAACCATTGAATAACTCGCGGTAAGTTAATAACTTTGAAGTTTTTCACAATTAGTATTAAACATAAACTTAACATAAACACAGAAAAATTCAAAGGTTTGCGGTCAAATTATAAAATGGGACCATTCACAATGATTTACATAAACACTGACAATAACATTATCATTAGACGTTAACATGAAAGATTGCAAACTACAAACTTTCATGTTTATGCTTCCGTGATTTGAAAACAATACACA
This sequence comes from Periplaneta americana, assembly GCA_025594305.2. Classification (NCBI taxonomy): domain Eukaryota; kingdom Metazoa; phylum Arthropoda; class Insecta; order Blattodea; family Blattidae; genus Periplaneta; species Periplaneta americana. The sequence goes on from JAJSOF020000005.1 coordinate 193,300,255, forward strand.
ATCGTGAAGTGCTGAAATATACAACAGAAATTACGAAATGACGTCGTTGTCATGTTTCCATAGTTACCAAGTATCTTTCAAGTATGTTTATGTTTTCATCGTGAATGATGGTATAATATTTTGGTTTCACGGCAACCTTTGCAGTCTTAAGTTAACGTCTACATAATGATTAATGTGTATTGTTAATGGGCCTTCAGGAAAAGATAATAAAAACTAAGTGCAAAATTATAAAAAAATGAAGACGTTTAAAACTATACACTCTAAACTTTTACAACAATTAAACATTTATTTTCCTTGTAATATAAAAGAAAAATCATCTTGAATCGCGTTTAAACGGGTGCCAATAAATATCAGAGATAGATCTAGGTAAATAATAATCAAAACACGTTAGAAAACATGGTCTTTTCGAAACGGTACATAATTAGATTCTAGGTTTAGCAAATAGAAGCGTTTGTAGTTTGTTATTAATAATGGCTTAAGTGTTGCATCATCCCATGTAGAGATAGTATCAAGGCTTTTTTTGGCAAATTGTTTTTATTAAATTAAGAACAAAAACCTATTTAGGCCAGTAAGTGCCGGAACCGTTGATTCAACTGCTACGTTTTTATATTAGTGATGCTGTAAACGTATATTTTCGTGAAAATTTCTAAATAGATTTTTTGCAGCATTACAATACGCCTATTATTTCTTTGTACTTCGTACAAACTGAAAATATAAAAACTGAAAATTTATCCTTTGAAGAGATGAAAATATTAAAATATCTTAGAGCAACAGTAACAAATATAAACGACACTCGGGAGGAAATTAAACGTAGAATAAATATGAGAAATGCCTGCTATTATTCGGTTGAGAAGCTTTTGTTATCCAGCCTGCTTTCAAAAAAATCTAAAAATTATAATTTATAAAACAGTTACATTACCTGGTGCCCTGTATGGTTGTGAAACTTGGAGTTTCACTTTGAGAGAGGAACAGAGGCTAAGAGTGTTCGAGAATAAGATGCTTAGGAAAATATTTGAGGCTAAGAGGGATGAAGATATAGGAGAACGGAGAAAGTTACACAACACATAAATGCATCCGTTATATTCTTCACCTAACATACTTAGGAACGTTACATTCAGACGTTTGAGATGGACAGAGCATAAGTTATAATAAGTATGGATGAATGTAGAAATGCGTATAGAGTGTTAGTTGGGAGTCCTAAGGGAAAAGACCTTTGGGGAGGTCGAGATGTCGATGGGAGGATAATACTTACTTACTGGCTTTTAAGGAACCCGGAGGTTCATTGCCGCCCTCACATAAGCCCGCCATTGGTCCCTATCCTGAGCAAGATTAATCCAGTCTCTACCATCATATCCCACCTACCTCAAATCCATTTTAATATTATCTTCCCACCTACGTCTCGGCCTCCCCAAAGGATTTTTTCCCTTCGGCCTCCCAACTAACACTCTATATGCATTTCTGGATTCGCCCATACGTGCTACATGTCCTGCCCATCTCAAACGTCTGGAATTTATGTTCCTAATTATGTCAGGTGAAGAATACAATGCGTGCAGCTCTGCGTTGTGTAACTTTCTCCATTCTCTTGTAACTTCATCCCTCTTAGCCCCAAATATTTTCCTAAGAACCTTATTCTCAAACACCCTTAATCTCTGTTCCTCTCTCAAAGTGAGAGTCCAAGTTTCACAACCGTACAGAACAACCGAGACTTCGTATAGACTATTAAGAAAGTAAAAATATTATTATAAAAGCTTTATAAAGAATTACCTGAGATGACTTCATTTCCAAATTATAAATTCTACCTTATACAGTACCTGCATAAGTAGGTACTATTAACTGGGACACTCTGTACTCTATTTGGGGCTGATTGCTTTGTTGAGCGTATGCATCGCTAGCTATGATCCCGAAGGCTGTAGAGTCGCAATTACAGGTCTGTGTGCGGTTCCGACTGCCAGCTGACAAAACACTCCACGGCCGGAGGTTCGTTTCCAGGCGACACTAATGACATGTCCGCAAGCCCTGTCTGCTGTGCTGCACAAAGCCGCCACACAAGGGGCAGGAACTGACAGGTGATGAATATTTGTCCTCACTGGTGATTATGGCGTATAGCGGGAAAGTAAATTGACAGAGAGCTGCAAGTGTGCAGCCCTGGTGTTGAAACCCGAGGTGTGACAACAGCAGCGGGCAATGCCGTGGTATTGCAATCCAGCGACACTTTTGTGAAGGTGTTGACCTGAAACACGTACTGAACTTTCGGTTCAAGGTTCGAGATCTCATTGCGAGCATGCGGTTTAATTAGAGCTTGCAGGATCCAGTACACAACACGTGTGATCAGTTCTAGTCAGCTGGAACCTTCGTGTGCGATGTGTGAAGAGAAAGTGCTGTAATGCTGTAAAAATAAATCTCGAAAATACAAGTCTTCAACACTCCTGATGTCGAAAATGTGATTTCGGGATGCCGTTATCTTTCTCAGCCTGTCCTTTCGAATCTTTCTGCATACTGCATTTTCTGCTAAAAAAAAAAAAAAAAACCAATTTGGATCGTTTTGTTTCTATTCGGCATTAACAGGTCAATTCTTCCCCCAATAATGCTAGTGAAATGAGTTGAATTGTGAATTGCAGAAACCCCACGTGTCCATTTGAGTAAATTTTTCAGCAGGCACACAAAACTGATTAATCTTCAAAAGCGTTCGGTATTAAGAAGTGACTATTTTTTAAAGTATAATAATAATTTTTAGTGCACGACATATTTACTTACTTACAAATGGCTTTCAACCCTTTCTTACCTATAGATACCATATGGCAATAATTAACTTTTTTAGCATTTATATACTTGTGTGTTTCATATGAAGGTAAATTTTGCTGGATAACTTCTATTTCAATACATTTTCATCAATATAGTTTTGTTTCAAATGTTGCCACTCCCGTAACTTGGTCACTGAATTGGTCCTAATACAGCTATTTGTTTCAACATGGATTGCTTGTAAATTTAATTTGGGCTAGAAAGGGTTAAGGAACCCGGAGGTTCTACAGATAATACATTACAGATCCTAAAATAGTAGATGATAATATCTGTAGTGCTCGGGAAAAGTGGCACAAATCAAAAATATTAATTCTACAGGACAAGGAAAAAAACTGTCTTCACACTGGTTTACAATTTACATTATCGGTATTTTAAATTGTGTGTATTGATTTATTGTTATAATAATAATAATAATAATAATAATAATAATAATAATAATACTTACTGGCTTTTAAGGAACCCGGAGGTTCATTGACGCTCTCACAAAAGCCCGCCATCGGTCCCTATCCTGAGCAAAATTAATCCAGTCCCTACCATCATATCCCATCTCTCTCAAATACATTTTAATGTTATCCTCTCATCTATGTCTCGGCTTCCCCGAAGATCCTTTTTTCCCTCAGATCTTCCAACTAACACTCTATATGCATTTCTGGATTCGTCCATACGTACGTGCTACATGCCCTGCCCATCTCAAACGCCTGGATTTAGTGTTCCTAATTATGTTAGGTGAAGAATACAATGCGTGCAGCTCTGAGTTGTGTAACTTTCTCCATTCTCCCGTAACTTCATCCCTCTTAGCTCCAAATATTTTCCTAAGCACCTTATTCTCGAACACTCTTAAACCTTTGTTCTCTCTCATTGTGACAGTCCAAGTTTCACAACCATACAGAACAACCGGTAATATATCTGTTTCATAAATTCCAATTTTCTGCTTTTTTGAATGACAAAAACTTCTTAACCGAATAATATCAGGCATTTCCCATATTTATTCTGCATTTAATTTCCTGTCGAATGTCATTTATATTTATTACCGTTGCTCCAAGGCATTTGAATTTTTGCACCTCTTTAAAGGGTAAATTTCCAATTTTTATTTTTTTCATTTCGTACTATGTTCTGGCCACGAGACATCATATAATCTACTTTGTTTTTTCGGGATTTACTTCCAAACCTATCTCCTTACTTGCTTCAAGTAAAATTTCTGTTTTCCCTAACAGTTTGTGTATTTTCTCGTAACATATTCACGTCATCCGCAAAAACAAGCAGCTGATGTAACCCGTTCAATTCCAAATCCTCTCTGTTTTCCTGGGCTTTCCTAATAGCATATTATAGAGCGAAGTTAAAAAGTAAAGGTGATAGTGCATCTCCTTGCTTTAGCCCATGAACTTCAATTGTTTTCTGTATTATTCTCTGGGAAGAAAATCTGAATTGCTTGGACATGTGGGGTTTCTGCAATTCACGACTAGTAACGACCATTTTATTTCTTTGAAACAATTTTTAGGGGAAGACGGAGAAGGACAATTTTTTTTGTACCGGTACTTTATAAACAACTTTAGATATATATATATATATATATATATATATATATATATATATATATATATATATAGATGTATATTTTCTGTAGTATTCTCTGGGAAGAAAATCTGAATTGCCTGGACATGTGAGGTTTCTGCAATTCATCACTAGTAACATAATTTTATTTCTTTAAAACAATTTTTAGGGGAAGACGGAGGAGGACAATTTTTTTGTATGTTATAAACAACTTTAGATGTATATTTAAACCAAGAAATTAAAAGTAGTACACAAACGCACAAAAAATGCAAAATTATGTGAATAACGTATTTAATTCTTAAAATCCCTTTAAACCTGTAAAACAAAACTGAATTTTTGTTTTGTTTTCTAAAGCATTTCACATGCCTTGTATTAGTGAAGTTCCTGCAAATTCCCAGCAATTCTCTGTGACTTTTTGCCTCTGTGAAATGTACACTGAGCACTGGACATGTGAGATTTCTGCGCTATTCATACATAGACCTATTACAACTACATGAAAACCTGAATTTGAGAAAAATAAAATTGTGAGTTATGGGGTGTCTACAATAATTCACGATTCAATTCAGAAGACCATTGAGCATTCCATTACAAGGCATAAATATTTTTAGGCGATTTAATGAATTTAGAATGGAGAAGACAGTCTTATATTTATGTATGACTTGGACATTCTAGTTGAGGCCCATGTACACACCTAGAACCTTAACAGAGGGACTCAATGGGAATATAGATTCATTTAATTTTACAGAATTAATAATGGCGGGTTTTAAAATGCGTAAGAGCCGTTGTTGCCCGATTATAATTCCTGCGACTTATTTGAATTCAAAGTTAATGGAATATGTAGACCAGGCTGTTCAATTACTCTTTTGTGTTATCTAGGGTGCTATTCATAGACATTTCGCCAGCCCGCGCTACGAGCGTGCTAAACAGGATTCATATCATATCATATCTCTAACACAGGTTTATGAATACGAAAACGTTAGTTCGCTGATCATCCACCGGAAGCCCGCGCTAAAAATGTCTATGAATACGGCCCTTAGAGTTTCAGGTCGCGTATATATATGTGTGCATATATATATATATATATATATATATATATATATATAAACGGCATCATCAGCCTGATGTAATGTATCCATCCAACGCATTATCAGTTTTAGAAAATTTTACCAAAGCGTTAAATAATTATGACTGCTTTGGCGTTGTATTATTGGTCTGGGGAAAATAACTCGCCTTTTACGAAAATGTTCATAGAGACCATAATTACACTGAACAACAAGAATTTTGCTCCGACTTAAAACAATGTGTCCCTTATGGTTTGATGTGCGCTGAATCCGAAAATGCATCTCTTTTCTTCGTATAACGTAAGGTTTTTTAAGATATACTATGATTTCATTTTTCGATAAGCACTTCCAAAGGAAACATCTGGCGCGGATTGGGGGTATAAACCAAAACAAAAGATAATGTATTTTATGAGTTTATGACTTATTTACGGTTTATTATATCTATTGACATGTTATTTTGTACTTCTAATAAATAAACAGATATTGGCCCTTCTATTCAATAAATTTCATAACAGTTCAAAGTGAGGTCTATGCAATGAAGAAACAAAGGTGTGGTTTTCAGTATTTAAAGGAAACGTTTAAAGGAAAATTAAAAGAGGGCATTTTTATCGGTCAACAAATTCACAAAGTTATGGCTGACCTTTTGTTTGAGGAAAAACTTTCCGTTACAGAAAGAATGGCATGACGCGCTTTCAAGGACGTTTGCTCAGATTTCCTTGGAAATTCTAGGGCAGAGAACTACATAGAACTTGTTGTGGAAATCATGTTAAGTGCATATGACAAAATGGAGTGTAATATGTCTCTCAAAATACATGTTTTACATTCTCATTTGGATTTCTTTCCTCCTAACTTTGGAGCGGTAAACGACGAGCATGGGGAAAGATTTCGTCAAGAAATATCTGAAATGGAAAGGCGATATAAAGGAAGATCATCATCCAGCATGCTTGCAGACTATTGTTGGTTCCTTGTAAAATACAGTCCCGGGTCTAGTTACAAACAGAAGTCATCCAGAACTTTATTTTAAACTAGCCGTAGCTGTGCGCTCCGCTGCACCCGTTAGAAATAAATATAAAGTAATTACATAATTAAAATAGGACCTTTGATTCAGGGAACATTCGTGTTTGATAGAAGGATAAATCGTTTAATATGTTACTTAATTTAAATTACATCCAAATAATTAAAATGCGATCATTTTGGTCCAGAGACATTCATTTGGTGCAACGACAATTCCTTTAACATGTTTCTTAATTTTTATTACATGCAACCATACATTAATGAAGATTGACATCATTTAGATTTAATGTGTATATTTTATTTTACTTGTTATAGGTTTCCATTGAATTATGGTAATAACTTAATTTTAACCCTTGTTTTCTATGTATTCAGTAAATGGCGCTTGACCCACTATGGTTCTGAACCCTTCAAATAACTTAAATTATATTACATATTATATCATATTATATTATATTATATTATATTATATTATATTATATTATATTATATTATATTATATTATATCAGAAGTTACTGTAATAACATTAAAGCATTATGTTCATCTAGAGAAACTACACTTTCCAATGGTGAAATAATAATTAATTATACAAATCGGTTAATTTAGCTTCCGATATTACTTCATACAAATACAGAAACATTCTCTGTAGGCTATCTTTCATAGCTTTCGATTGTTGCTGTCCAAGGCCCCTTTTAGACGAAGTCATTTGTTTTTTAATTCATTACACGGCCTTACATGACAGTTATTTTAATTTTAAAACTCATTTATCTCATTAAATATCAGTCCTATCAAAATTTTTCAAGAATAAAACTTATCGCAAATTATTTTTAAAGAAACTTTTGTTATGTAACGTTTTTCACAAAAATCAATAATAAGCGAGATATTTCGATTTATATTATTCAGGGGTCCTTATAACCCCCCCTTTTAAATAAAATATTTGAATGCCATATAGCCTAAAATCTAAGTTACAACGAACTTAATTTATATTCCAATTTTCATCGAAATCGGTTCAGCCATTATCGCGTGAAAAGGTAACAAACATACGGACAGACAGACATACAAACAAAAATTTCAAAAAAACGATTTTCGGGTTCAGGATGGTTATTATATATGTTAGGACCAATTATTTTTGTAAAATCGAAAATTATCAGAAAAATTTCGACTACAGATTTATTATTAGTATAGATGTAAGTTCAAATTCCGAGATTTTACTCATTATATGCTTGAAATATTTTTATTGTTGTTGCGTTTTAAGAATGTAATATTATTTTTGTATCCAGTACACATTTTTCAAGTATTATGAGGAATTTTGAATCCCTAGTATGTTGTAATTTTATCAGTAGCATCGAAAAATTAAAAACAAATAAGTTTTGTCATAAAAAATTCAATTCATTTTCCCGGGAAAATGGTACGTGATGGGGCAATTTGGATTTTAAATTCAGATTTAAGGCACGCATATTAGTAATATTCACCTATTTTTATTTCGAAGCAAGGCAAAAAGTAAAAATTTGTTGTTCAGTGTTATTTACTGCTTTGGCGAGGTTTAACTTATTTTTTAACTCATTTCTGCATACGTCTTTCACAACCTCGACATACGTTCAGTATAACGAATCTGTCTCTTGATAGAGTTGAGAGAGAAGTGTAGGCCCACCCACAATATTTCTTTTTATAATTTCGACATTTTAAATGTTATCTCATGGTTTGAAAACCCTTTCCCCTTTTATCAACCGCACTTCGTCTCTCGTTCTAGAAGTTTCCTTGTTATGCGTAGACGTTAATGCCATTTCGCAGAAGCGTGTTACTTTGAGGAGGTTTTTGTCTTCATTCAGGACTGACTTCACACTCTACGAACACAAACAGAGGATGTTGGATGTTTAGTTCGTGGCATCAACTTGTCATGAATTACAACTCCGACAGCCATTTGCCGGCCACGTGCAGAAGTGAAGCCTTCGGTGCCCTTCCGTCGCGTTGCCAACCTAATTTTTAAGGTACTGTGCGATGTATTTCATGTTCGAAATAGACTCTAAACTTAAAATAATTTGTTCGACAAAAGAAAAGAAGTCGTCTTAGGTTATCTATCGGTCATCATGCCAGGAATAATTGGATTGGATTTGAGCTTCTTGGGTCCAAACCCTAAGTATTTACATATACATAACATAGATCAACCTTGAAAAATGGCTTTTAATCTAAACGAAGTACGAGTAGATAAATAATGTTACCGTTATAAGACGCCAGTTTAAAAACCATCCTCTCCTGATATGTTATTTCCTGTATGAAGATTAAAAGTTCCAGGTGATTAATCCCGCTAATAGTATCAATTCATTTTAAATGTTATCCTGTGCTGTGAGAGGCCAATAGAGATAAGATCTTTGTGACCTTATAACATCTTATGACATCAACATTCATTCACAGCATTATCCCCCTTCGTCTCATCCTGCAGAGACTTTCATACAGTACGTACTTACATATAGAGATGAGCTTAAACGATATTTCCAACATCTGCAATGTAACTGTGACAATTAAATATCTGTTCTTTTATCTGTGATTTTGTCACACCGATATTTTATATCGATAAGTAAGCACAATATGCATGAATTACACCTTATTTTGTCACACCGATAAAAATTAACTGTTTTATTGAAGAGCAGTGCTAATGTTACAATCATACACGTTCAATCAGTGGTATATATAAAATGCAACGAATAAGTTATGTACATGTACCATTAACAAATAAATACTAAAAGCTAACTCAACAGAAACATAAAAGTTAACCTTATACACCAAGAGGTTATATCGTAGTTGATTTTAGATATGGAATCAGTTGATAATTTTTTTATGTAAAATTGGGTATGGAGAAATTGAGGTTATGTGATTGTCCAATAAAACTTGATTTAAAAATTGATCCTTTTATTGTATAAAATATAATGGATAAATTATTTTAAGTCGTGCATCAACATTATAATATTGAGTCAATAATAAAAATATTAACGAAACATCAGTATTCGGAAAAACAATGGAAAATAATTACAAAACAAAACTGTTGTTCAGACAGGATTTTACATAAGATAAAGTATTGGTAACCAATGGTATTATTATTATTATTATTATTATTATTATTATTATTAAATTATTTAAATCGTCATCATTATCTAATTTATAATAAGATGGTGAAACTAGGCTGAAGAAGGTTCGTGATTTCGGATGTGAAAATCGTTTTTTTTTTTTTTTTTTTGTGGAGAGACAGTTCCCTAAACGAACTAGCATCTGAGGTAGTTTAGGTGATTTCGGAAGTGAAAATCGTTGAATTTGATTTTTTGGAGATGCGGTTGATCGTTTTATTTAACGAAGCCTAAACTAACAAACCTAACCTATTCGTATATTCGGAGTGAAGGGAACTTTGTCAACGCTAGTTTAGTCGTTGATCGTATATGTCTAGGCATAATAAAAGCTTAAACCAACCAAACCTGACCTGTCACAGATTCGTATATGCAAGGTGTATAAGGGGAATACGAAGGAAACTACCTCAAGGTTAGTTTAGCGAAATAAGTTGCCCAAAGCAAAGTTATTTTGGAAGTCATATTAGCCAGTTTTGTCTCGTTCGGTTTTAATTGAGTGGAAAATACTTACACATTAATATAAATTGACAGTAAAACCTAATATGAAAATGTGAAGATCTCAGGGGAATACATAGAATATTTATAAAACATATATAAAGACTAAAATATGAAAACAAAATGTCAGATTCATGATTATATTATTATAATGCCGCTAATAACTTTGCAACACATCATCACTTTGAAAAAATAACATTGAACAAAATATCACGAAAAATAATCAAATACCACTGCCCGATTGCTGTTATTGTATCATGCGTCTGAAAACCCATCGACGTAGGAGAAAATATCAATCACAGAGTTATCGAATACGGACGAGATTTCGATAGCGATATTTTGTCACAGATATTTCGCGTCATCAGTCACAGGTTTATCTGTGACAAAAAAATACCTGTGACAAAATATCGGTTTGTGAAATATCGGCCATCTCTACTTACATACAAATGGCTTTTAGAGAACCCGGAGGTTCATTGCCGCCTTCACATAAGACCGCCATTGATCCCATTGTACCGTCAGGTTATGACATCGTGTATTCCATCTTTATATTTCGCACCGATCTGACGGTCATCGATCAGCCAGACAGGCTAGCTGTTTGTAACGATCCCCACAGTAGGTTTTCACCTGACGACGAGAGATCCACTCTTCGAAACGTTGTGCTACAATTTTTGAAAATTAACAATGGAAAAAGTCCGAACAACTCAACCATTAAACTATTCACTGTTGTTCTCACCCCCTTCGTTCAGCTCAATATTCTGTATTGTTTTCTAACAATACAAAAAACCAAGACCAACAACGACCAGTTTTGAAGATGACCCATAAATATCTAGGTCGAAACATGTAAACGAAGGTACGTTGAAATTTAAGACAGGAAAGTCTTACCATACATATTCCGAAGTGATACAGTGTTAAAAGTTGTGTATTGATTAATTTATTACAAAAGAAATAGAAATGGTTTCTTCCCTCTAAGTTATATTGTTGTTTTACAGAGTGGCAACAGTGTTTTGCTTTTAACGAAACAAACTGCTTTTTTTTTTTTTTTTTTTTTTATACAGCAAATCGGTTTTCCACGTCTGATACCCGGGTTGAGATCTTTTAAAAATTAAACAATGCTTTATTTACGGTGGAGTATAAAATAACGGTTCCAAGTTATTTTTCTCTGTGAAAACGAAGTTCATGAAGGTTGTTTAGACATTACTTTTCAGTGAATTTATACATTGTCAAAAATTCAACAAAATTCGCATTGTTCACTTGTTTCACTGGAACTCAAAAATTGAATTGTCCATCCATAAAAGGAGAACAATTGTGTATGACAGATAAAAAGACATTTACAATACTAAACTACTGTACTGGGCTGCTTGAAGAAACCTAAACCCTAGCTATACAAAAGCGTGCAATTTAACCCTAAGACTTGTAAACTGGAAAGCTAGGGTACACAATGCTGCCTTACGGACTTCAAGGCCGATGTCATGAAACGACCTGCAACAGCTCGTGGTGCAGGCCAAACTATGGAGTGGGCACTCTCTTCGAGTGTACGTACACAAGGGCTGGGCAATACTAATATTTTAGTGTCACAGTTTATCCCAAAATCACCGCTATTATTGCCACAATTATCACCATTACTTTCACAAGAACATACATTACTCCAAGGGTCACAACACTTACTGCCATAATTACGAAAATCATTTCAATAAAATTATTACAATTTCGTTTGGTTTAAATTTACAGTATTGAGATTATGAATTTGTGTATTAATGTTATAGAAAGAGACTCTATTTTTTGTTATAGTTATTATGCTATTTTTTTTTAATTTATTGTTATTATATTAACTATTACACTTTATTGTACTTTTGGGAGATTAAGAATGTTGATAACACCAACATTACTGCCGTGATCACCAGAATAATTGCCCGTTACCATATACCACCATTACTGCCATAATCACCACTTTACTGCCACGATCACCACTGTCACTGCCATAATCACCACCCTATTCCTACAACCACCACCGTTACTGCCACAACTACCACCGTTACTGCCACAATCACCACCGTTACTGCCATAATCACTACCGTTACTGCCACAATCACCACCGTTACTGTCATAATCACCACCGTATTGCTACAATCACTACTGTTACTGCCACAATCAACACCGTTACTGCCATAATCACCACCGTATTGCTACAATCACCACCGTTACTGCCACAACTACCACCGTTACTGCCACAATCACCACCGTATTGCTACAATCACTACCGTTACTGCCACAATCACCACCGTTACTGTCATAATCACCACCCTATTGCTATAATCACTACTGTTACTGCCACAACTACCACCGTTACTGCCACAATCACCACTGTTACTGCCATAATCACCACCGTATTGCTACAATCACTACTGTATTGCCACAATCACCACCGTTACTGCACCACCGTATTGCTACAATCACCACCGTTACTGCCACAATCACCACCGTTACTGCCATAATCACCACCGTATTGCTACAATCACCACCGTATTGCTACAATTACCACCGTTACTGCCACAACTACCACCGTTACTGCCACAATCACCACCGTATTGCTATAATCACTACCATTACTGCCACATTCACCACCGTTACTGTCATAATCACCACCGTATTGCTACAATCACTACTGTTACTGCCATAATCACCACCGTATTGCTACAACCACTACCATTACTGCCACATTCACCACCATTACTGTCATAATCACCACCGTATTGCTACAATCACTACCATTACTGCCACATTCACCACCGTTACTGTTATAATCACCACCGTATTGCTACAATCACTACCGTTACTGCCACAATCACCATCGTTACTGCCATAATCACCACCGTTACTGCCACAATCACTACCGTTACTGCCACAATCGTCACCGTCACTGTTACAATCACTATTGTTACTGCCACAATCACTACCGTTACTGCCATAATCGTCACCGTTACTGCCACAATCACCACCGTTACTGCCACAATCACCACCGTTACTGCCACAATCACTACCGTTACTGCCACAATCGCCACCGTTACTGCCACAATCACCACCGTTACTGCCACAATCACTACCGTTACTGCCACAATCGCCACCGTTACTGCCACAATCACCACCGTTACTGTCACAATCACTACCGTTACTGCCACAATCGTCACCGTTACTGCCACAATCACCACAGTTACTGCCACAATCACCACCGTTACTGCCACAATCACTACCGTTACTGCCACAATCACTACCGTTACTGCCACAATCACCACCGTTACTGCCACAATCGTCACAGTTACTGTTACAATCACTATCGTTACTGCCACAATCACTACCGTTACTGCCACAATCGTCACCGTTACTGCCACAATCACCACCGTTACTGCCACAATCACTACCGTTACTGCCACAATCACTACCGTTACTGTCATAATCACTACCGTTACTGCTGTAATCACCACCGTTATCCATATGAAGCCAGTTATGTAGACCAATTTACCGTCAGAGACGTTGCCCATGGTGCGCCATAGGAGGCTGGTCTGTGCTACCCGCAATGAAATGAGATGATTATGGAGTTTTGTTGGGATGCCACAGGGGAACCGCAGCTTCCGGAGAAGTCAAGGATCCGCCATTCGTTAAAAAGAATGGGACAAACTCCAGAACACGAACTGCACCCTTTCCCTGTTACTTCAAAATTCCAACCTTGTGCACACAAAATAAATTATTGGCACTGAAGAGTGCCTTTTCGTAAATATAATGACGCGCATTCGACAAACGCAGACAAATCTGCTCTTTTTAGTATCTTGAGACATAATTTGCCTGTGTTCTAAAATTTTCCCAAAGAATGTTTCAGAACAACGGGATAGACAGAAAAATAATAGAAATGTGCACATCATGTTTTGCCACAAAAAAAAAAAAAGGTATAATCAGGTATCGCATAATCTGAGGAGAAACCCCCTGCATTACCTGAACCACGGGCTTACCCAACACAAGTTATAAATCGGAGTTACACCGGGATCGAAACCTTGTGTTGAATCACTCTGTACCGCCGCCGTGCAATGGTTGAACGCATACGCTGCTGAGAAAGCAGCAGCTGGGGCGATAAATAAAAGTGTGACGGTGAAAGTCGAACTGGGGCCCCGTAGACCCTGCCACACGGTCGTCAACCCTCAGCCTGTTATCTGAAATAAGCAATTCGGAGGGTTGGAAAAAGTGCCACATACGACCTCGCAGGTACAGAACAAGGGTGGGACGCTTTCAGCAATTGGTTCCACACCTTTTATTCCACAGACTGTTACTAAACTTGAGCAGGGGTGTCACAACTTTGCTTCAGCGAGAGAGGGAAGCATATCTCGTACTCTGAGACCTAGATGTATACAGGGTTTTTTCAAACTAAATCATAATTGCAACTAAAATTGAATGACTTGATTTTTTAAGTTCAGACACGTTAAACCTTGTATTCAGAAAGGAATATGTACATGGTATCAATATATTTTGATGCTATTGTTGTGCGAATATTTTGACGACATGTTTTAATAGAAAAAGGAGCATCTCCTGCGGACCTCTGGAAAAAGAAGTAAGGAAGAGACTAGTGAAGTGATTTGTGTGGAGTGTGATATTGTATGTGGCAGAAATATGAACTTTACGACGAAGTGAAGAGAAGCGGCTAGAATCATTTGACATGTGGATATGGAGAAGAATGGAGCTTGTGAAATGGACAGACAGAATAAGAAATGAAGCTGTGTTGGAAAGAGTGGGTGAAGAAAGAATGACGCTCAAACTGACCGAGAAGAGAAAAGGGAATTTGTTGGGTCACTGGCTGAGAAGAAATGCCTGCACTGGATGCACTTGAAAGGAATGGTGAACGGGAGAAGAGTTCGGGGCAGAAGAAGATATCAGATGATAGACGACATTAAGGTATAGGCACAGTCTACTATATACAGTCACGAAGCTTGAGTTTTGAGGGTGCTAGAAACAATAGACTGTGACGGTACTATTTTGCATTGCTTGTAATGAGGCGATATTAGCGATTCTAGTGGTGAGCAACTACCTAATGTTTGCATATTTACTACGTATTGAGCTTCGCGACTCTATATACTAGACTGTGGTATAGGCCTATTAATCATATAGGGAGACTGAGAGGAAGGCAGAAAATAGGAAAGATTGGGAATGCTGGGTTTGCAGTGAAAGACCTGTCCTTGGGCAGAAAACTATGAATGAATGAATGCTATTAGTTTTTTTTTTTATTTCATCTGCAACAGCATATTTAATGCAATACGTCGTTTCTTTTACACAGAAGCGCTTGGCTATGAGTTATGATTACTATAGTAACAATTTTATTATTCATGTTTTATTAGTTCTTCCAGAGACTATGAACTGCATCCTTCTATCAAAGTCGTCTTTCATGAACTCCTGAAAGAGTTGGGCTTTATAAATTTTAAGTTTGTTATTCAATTCTGTGCAATATTCTACAGGCAGTTGCTGTCGAGATTTTATTTCACGCAGAGAAGAAAGTTGATACTCTTTGATCATTAGCAAAACGTCAAGTTTCAAACTGTTGTCAGTGGACGGTCTACAGATAAATTTTATATTTTTGACATGTCCATATTCTCTAAATTTCGCTTCCAGTCTAGTTATAGTCACAATCGGCTAAGAAATAGGTTGCTGATTGGGAGGAGCTTCATTAAAAAGAGTTAAAATTCAAATTCAAATTTATTTACAATTTACATTTGAAATGAATACATGTGAATAGATACCCGAAATGAGCATATGTTCGTGCTCGGGTACAGTCCAGTAGTCCATATAAATTTTACAGGGATCAAATAATAATGCTGAAGATAGAAATAATAATAATAATAATAATAATAATAATAATAATAATAATAATAATAATAAAATAAAATAATCGTGACAGAAATGATACAAAGATTGTAATACAAAATAATTCATTGATAATAATAATAATAATAATAATAATAATAATAAAACAAAAATATTTAGAATAATAAAATAAATACTAAGACGGATAAAATGAAATATAAAATCACTAGCGAGAGTTAACACAACTTAAATAAGCATATAATAACCGGAAAAAAATGACGAACTCGAAAATCAACAGAAAAGTTCGTTGTATCGCAGACGACAGCAACCGCCGTATTGACATTGTGTTGTGCATTAATGGTAGTAGGGGGGAGCCGAAAGTCTACGTAAGTGCCATAGTGCATACCACTTTTTTGTGTACGTCTCCTTCTTCTTCTTCTTCTTCTTCTTCTTCTTCTTCTTTTGTCATAATCTTGAAGTTAGGCGGGTGTAGAACACTTCAGACAGCTCAACTTAAAGTCAAGCGTGGAATGAGACGTCTGCCATTGGTTGAATAGCAATTATATTTCTCTCCTCCTCCCGGCAATATTTACATCTCCTATCAGACATTATGGAACGAAGTATAGGACGGAATTTTAAATCTTTACAACGATTTCCTCATGTAGACTAAACCTCCTCTTTGTAAAATGCTGTACAGTCTGGCATGATCTTGTGATATACGGCGCAATTCGGCGATCCTGTCCTTTCGCGAACCTCGTTGCCTGGTATGAATGAAGCGCATGTAGCAATCATTCAGCATCTCTCGCGTTTTGTCCTGTCCCGAGGA
>JAJSOF020000005.1:193319452-193401952 GCA_025594305.2 Periplaneta americana
CGGATTCCTTAAAAGCCATTTGTAAATATGTAAGTAAGACTGGGTTACATCACATATTCATTTTTGTAAGATCTTGCCCACCTCATTGAATACTACACGGCTACTATGAAGTAGCCAATATGTATTATTACCAGGCTTCGAGACTTTGGACCCGATACAATAAGTTTACTGTGCTCGTACTATAAGTTGTTGACTCGCTGCAGGTAGTGAAAGGTAGAGATGTGTTGAGGTAAAAAGTTACTATTTAGAATAGAGTAGAGTACGGTAGTATGGGGAAGCGCACACATATGGACATTCTGAAAGTAAATATACATTACACTATGACAATGTCAAAATAATGTGAAAAGCATTTATTCTCCTGTCTTTTATAAGCATTTGTGTTTAATTATACACAGTGTTAATGGTGGAAATAAACATGTAGCAATTTTAATTTCTTCATTTTTCCTATTGGTCGTCTTTAGGAAATGCATTTACAGTACCGAATTGCAATGTACTACAAGATACATTTTCAATCGTAAATCTTTTTCAGTTGTCTACCAAACACAGTTTGTGCTGTGAAAACATGCACCCTACGTCGCATGACTTTATAGGAGCAAAACGAAAAAACCTAACATCATTGCAGTCTCTAACAGACAGTCCTTTATTCTCGGGTGACTCTATGTCCACTAATTTGCTGTTATATTACACAATGCTTCATATCCGTTATTTTTACATAAAATTGATTTCCACTTCTGTTTTACACGTTCAGTAACCGGTGTACTTGTGTCTCATTAATTCTCTGCATCATTTCCTCAACTAATTTGAGGGCTTCCAGCATCTCTTGCTCTGACTTTTCTAACCGTGTAATAGTTTCAGACACAGTTTGAAAATCAAATTATTCGTCATAACCTTCAAATCCAGAGCGTTTTTCTTTGCGTATTTGTTGTCATTCATTGCACAGTACCCCCACCTACTGTACGCGTTACCACTATACTCAGTACGCTGTTATGCGGTTTTCCCACTGAACTGCTCAGTCGGGTCCGAAGTCTCGAAGCCTGATTATTACTGTTTAATACGAGAAAAATTAGTACCGGCACCGGGAATCGAACCCAGGACCTCTCAGCTCTGCGCGCTGAGCGCTCTTTCCAACTGAGCTATGCCGGGACACGATCCAACTGTTAGCACTTGTCGCAAACTGATGTTGAATATGGCCACAAAGTCATTTAAATATGAACTCCTGCATATATGACTTGTATCGTCTCAAATGCAGGTAGTAAGGCGGTAAAAGCATTACGAGAGGGGTTCGGCCGGCGCCGTGGATCGTGTCCCGGCATAGCTCAGTTGGAAAGAGCGCTCAGCGCGCAGAGCTGAGAGGTCCTGGGTTCGATTCCCGGTGGCGATGCGAATTTTTCTCGTATTAAATAGTAATAAGACTGGGTTAGTTGTGTGTCTATATTATTATATTAAGCTTTACGGTTGTTATGTTTTGTATAAAGCAGTAGGCAACTATTGAAGTTTAAAAGTAAACTTAAATTTATAGATAAAAAAATCCCCAGATTTTATCCCTACTTCTGGAAAATGAGAGGTGGTAACACTGATTGGGGACGACTAAAAGATATTTTAATAAAAGAAAAGCTTACACAAACACAAGGAACTGAAATAAATGAATAGAATTTCCACTGAAGTATCCGCTGTCGGAAATTGAATCACGGATCTTTCTTGAGACTAGACGCAAGGACCCCCCGGCTACAGTCTGCTAATCTCTTCCTTGACCTTTGCACAGTGCAGCTCCTCCTGACATTCTCCCCCTCGCAGACGCCTTGATCTTCTGATTCCCATTGTTTTCGTGTCACACTCCCTTGTATTAACGGAAACTGCACGAGATCTGGCTCCCCGGGCGTGGAGAAGTAAAAACTGATAGCGTATCAAGAACGCCGGGATTCAGTTCCCGTCTTAGGATTATAGTTGTTTCCTCCACGTCAATGGTTCTCGAGTTTTTTTTTTTTCATCACAGAACCCTGATCAATAAAAAGAGCAGTAGCGGCCGGTGATCGAAATCCTCGGTGAGGCCAGATGCAACTATTTCAAGTGCCTCCGAAGGGAAATGTTTGTTTATGATATTAATGTTATATTATTAATATCATGATTACTGTATTATTATTATTATTATTAGTCTATTATTATTAGCCTACTATTGATGAAAAATAATGTCACTCACCAAATAAGCTGTTATGCTGTGAGTTTCAGTGATTGTTTCAGTGTGATGAAGCATCCCACATTATGTGTTGAAAATCCTTTCTGTTCTTTTTATTTTTTTCCCTTGACAGCAACGAACAAGGCCAACAGAGAAATTTATTTTACACCACATTACCACTTAACCATTTATGTTGCCCATACCAGGATGCAATAGAAACTCGCGTTTTAAGATTATCTGTCAGAAAAATTGTCAGCGATATCGTAGGTATCTCGGTAGTCTCTCTCTTTATTTAAAACTTCCTTTCTTTCAGTATTATTTCTTCTTGAAAAAAAGGACACTTTAACAATGAATTAACAACACGAGCATTATTTCTCGCATTTGTTTCTCTTTATATTTTCCCGAAATACATAACATTGGCCCAGATTCACTACTGTACTACGAAATACAATAGTATACAACATCCTCGCTTAAGTCATAAACTGAGACATAAGGGGAGGGAATAGTGTGGATCTCTGCCTGCCAAAGAGCTGGAATTTGTGTTATTTATGGCCTATTTAGGAAGACAAGTCACCATTGCTATTCCCACCCCACTCTACCCTTGAGGCCGGCCCATGGATGTGAGGAGTGAAACCTGACCAGGCCAGACGAATTGTGCCTCGGCTACAACGTTTTAAGCGCAAGCTCAAACCCCGCGAAAATACAGGAAATTCAGAAGACAGACCCGGCACGAACGATTCTGGCCTCAGGAACAAATTTTACTGCAAAACAGGTCTATATACATCACAACCAGACCCGGCACGAGCGATTCTGGCCTCAGGAGTAAATTTTCCTGAAAAAAAGGTCTGTATACATCACAAAGTTTTAAAATGCTGCTACAGCGATGCTTCTTTCAAATAACTAATACATTATATAAAAACACAAAATTTGATTTCTGTTAAGCCAAGTGACTGAGGCCCGGCCTCACTTGCCTCAGTCAATCAGCCGCCACTGTAAAAGAGTGAATGGTAGAACCCATTACAAATTTTCGCACTCTTGTTCTGTTGGGAAGTGATTTATAGTGAACTAGTGGCGTGTGCAGCAAACGTTGCAAACTAAGTTCGCTAGACGTTCAAATAAAAATTTTTCAGATTTATTTTCAACGAAAAATACCACATATTTTGAAAATTATTTGCTTCCATAATAATGAAACATCCTACCTCTGAATGTTATTTTTATGTCAAATAATTTTCCTTGAACCTATCCACCTTCAGTTTTTGAGTTTAAACGCGAAAACGTAAGTAAAAATGTCAGGACGATCTGTGGGGTTTTCATGTGGGAGTAAAGCAATAGCTGTTTCAGATCACTGTGGATTGTAGGTGGAAGTTAAAGAAAGTCAGGTTTGCTATGCTTTGGAACAATAGACATACCATCTTGGTGTAGCTGCTGCATGTAGAGCTTGAAATGTAGAGGGTAAAATCATTTTATCCCGCTTAGAGATCTTGCTGAAATGATCGGGAGACTACATAATTTTGTAGGCTTCTTATTTTATCTATAAGTAATACCGTCTTTCCTTAGGAACTGTTATTTTTGCGCTCTCTCGAGCCAATACTGAATCTACACCACACCGCCATTAAATATATGAAAAAGACCCAACCCACTTCATTAATAACTATAAAATATTTCATTTTTAATAATAATAATAATATCTTACGCAAGTTTTGTAGTTTATATATTAACATCATGGCATTAACTATAATAATAATAATAATAATAATAATAATAATAATAATAATAATAATAATAATAATAATTCATTTTTAATGGTAATCAAACCACCTCTAGTTTTGTAGATTTTAATATCCAATACCAGCTGTACTCAGAATCAAACCTGTAAATAATTTTTATTAAGTTTTGAAGCTTTATATAAGCAATTGAATTTGAACTCTATATATGTCAGCAATCCTGCAAGTCATGGCCTTCGTGTAATAGCCTATTGTTTATTGCAGTGTGTGTTTTGTTTTATTTTGAAATGCAATTAGTTCTCAAAACTGACGAAAGATGGATTTTGGAAAATAGGAAAATTATGCAGGAAAATTGATATTTCACTGAAAACTACTATTTTTCTGTAAAACTTTGGCTTCCAAGCTTCAAAATGAGGGATCATTTATTAAAATCCTTTCAGCCGTTGTCCCGTAATTTCCATTACCAGTTCAAATTATGTATATAGATATTCTATTCAGTGGAAATGAAATGAAGTAAAACAAATTTTCTCACAGTAAACTCATTTATTTCTGCAGCATTAGGAACTTGACACTGGAAGACCCTAACATGAGAAAAACGCCTGAATGTGAGAGCATAAAACCTTGTTGTTAACTAGCTTGAAAAGGCCGATATTTCTGTAAAGAATGTCTATAAGCGCTTCGGCGATTCTATACAGACCATCCCGTGGTATTGTGTGTGCCGTGATTCATTTGTCTGAGAGACTGACCATTTCTGTTGCTATATCAAATCCGGGTCGCCACGGAAAATAATATTATTTTAGCCTGTAAAAGGTAGTATTACAACACATTTCTCACTTTAACTATCTGAGGTGTGAAATATTCTAAGCATTCGATGAACATGTATTTATTTATTTACCTATAGAGATTCATTGTCGCTCACATATCAGCCCGCCATCGGTCTCTATCCTGAAAAAGATTAGGCCTAATCCAGTCTCTATCATCATATCCCACCTCCCTCAAATCCATTTTAATATTATCCTCCCATCTACGTCTCGGCTTCTCCGAATGTTTTTTTCTCTCAGGTCACCCAACTAACCTTCTGTATGCATTTCTGAATTCACCCATACGTGCTACATGCCCTGCCCATCTCAAACGTCTGGATTTAATGTTCCTAATTATGTTAGGTGAAGAATACAATGCGTGCAGTTTTGCGTTGTGTAACTTTCTCCATTCTCCTGTAACTTCATCCCTGTTAGCCCAAAGCATCTTATTCTCGAACATCCTTAACCTCTGTTCCTCTCTTGAAGTGAGAGTCTAAGTTTAGAAATCATTTGACGAACATGTAAAAACAAAACTAATAAATTCGAAAATATACCTATCAATAGATAAGTCTATGTATGATAACACTTTCTTGTGTTAAATTTTAACGTACCTTGTTTACATGTTTCGACCTATTTATGGGTCATCTTCAGAACTGGTCGTTGTTGGTCTTGGCCAACTTGACCAACAACGACCAGTTCTGAAGATGACCCATAAATAGGTCGAAACATGTAAACAAGGTACGTTAAGATTTAACACAAGAAAGTCTTATCATACATATTCCGAAGTGATACAGTGTTAAAAGTTGTGTAATCAAGATGTATAGATAAGTCTAGATAAGATATAGTACAAGTCAGAAATATATATCGAACTATGTGAGATGCAATATTGCTGTAAGGAAGGGAACCACGAATGATCACCAGTCAACGAAAAATAAATAAATAAAAATAAAACGTAAACTACAGAAATGAGATTTATCACATAAGTAAACGGTTGTGCAAAGGCCGAATAACTTAAGGCGGTTGATTTTAGACAGGAATTTAAAAATTGCGGCCTAGAGCACAAAGTAAACGAACATAGAGGGAAGTCGACAAAATAAATAAATAGGACGAGCGATCATCGTCGAACGGTAAATATAATTCTACTTAGTTGTAATCTAATACTAATATGTATACTAATGTGTTTATTTTTATTTTTACTGTGTACATTTTTTTATTGAATTATCGGCTTCTATTTTTATGTGATTCGTATTTGATTCTAACAACATTAATATGTATTCCACTATGTTTATTTTTATTTTATGAGGTAAATTTTTATGTAACTACCTCTTTTGATCTCATTATGTATCTAATTGTAAGGTATGTAATTACTTAAAACTGATTCAATTGAATGTTCAACTATGTAAGCATGTTTTAATCCTGATTGAGTGTAAGAGAAGGCTTTACGGCCTTAACTCTGCCAGGTTAAATAAAGCCATTACTTACTTACTTACTTACTGGCTTTTAAGGAACCCGGAGGTTCATTGCCGCCCTCACATAAGCCCGCCATTGGTCCCTATCCTGAGCAAGATTAATCCATTCTCTATCATCATATCCCACCTCCCTCAAGTCCATTTTAATATTATCTTCCCATCTACGTCTCGGCCTCCCTAAAGGTCTTTTTCCCTCCGGCCTCCCAACTAACGCTCTATATGCATTTCTAGATTCGCCCATACATGCTACATGCCCTGCCCATCTCAAACGTCTGGATTTAATGTTCCTAATTATGTCAGGTGAAGAATACAATGCGTGCAGTTCTGTGTTGTGTAACTTTCTCCATTCTCCTGTAACGTCATCCCTCTTAGCCCCAAATATTTTCCTAAGCACCTTATTCTCAAACACCCTTAACCTATGTTCCTCTCTCAAAGTGGGAGTCCAAGTTTTACAACCATAGAGAACAACCGGTAATATAACTGTTTTATAAATTCCAACTTTCAGATTTTTTGACAGCAGACTGGATAATAAAAGCTTTTCAACCGAATAATAACAGGCATTTCCCATATTTATGCTGTGTTTAATTTCCTCCCGAGTATAATTTATATTTGTTACTGTTGCTCCAAGATATTTGAACTTCTCCACCTCTTCAAAAGATAAAGCCATTATTATTATTTTTTATTATTATTATTATTATTATTATTATTATTATTATTATTATTATTATTATTATTATTATAAGATGTTCGGGGCGGACCGAGTAAATGACGGGAATCATAACAGGCGAAATGAAGGCGAACAACAAATTTCACAGAATACCTACAAAAGCTAAATTCTGTTATGATGACATTATACTGTGAAGTAACTCAGCGAATACTCCAGTTTAATCTGTGATTCTTGTATGGATTCGTCTCATAATTTTCGTGGAATGCTTACACTGGGCACCCGTGTCTTACCCCTTGTTTCCACTGTACAAATAGATTTAATTATAGGCTGTCGAGAGGGGGCGTCGAGGACAAGGACTGTCAGGTAAAGACCCAACCGTGCCAAGCCTCAGTGAAAGTCAAAGTACCCACAACCCAAGCAGGATTGATTTACAGACCCCCCGAAAAACACCGTTAAGGGGTGAGTGTTCACCCCATACACTCTATCCTCCACTTAGCAATTCTATACCTAAACAAGTGATGCCCGGTTGCCAAATCTCTCTGTATTTCTACTGGCTACGTCTGCTTTTTTTGCTGGTGTACTAGATTCGAATCCTGGCTAGACTATGATCCGTTCACTACAAATCAGAAGCAGCCACTGTATTTACAATATATATGGCTACTTCGAGACTTTCAATATTTCAAATTTATAAAACAATCGCTGCTCTATTACGTAGTACAAGATTGCAATGGTCACTGCTAGGAGCATTGATTTACAGCATTGTTCCCATCACTTTTCCAATGCTCTAGTAATTTCATATGAAATTAAGATAATATATTTACCACGGAAAGATGCAAAAGGGCTATTCCATCTATGAAATCAATCAGTAAAAAACCTCGCATTTTTTTAATACTCTAATTGTTTCCTACTTATACAAGGTGCTGAGAACAGTGCATTTTCAAAAATATACTATCGAAAGCCAAACGGTTTTCGTACTATTGAGCGACAAATTTAGCGTATTTTATAAAAACAAGCCTCTTTCAGCGCTCAGAACTCTGGAACCATTTACTGCAGAACATTGAACGGGAGCTCATTTTGAAGCTGACATTTGGTAGGTTATGATAAGAAATAATCCTTATTTTTATTGTGTACAGAGAGACAGATAATCTGATTTTACTTACTTTTAGGCTTTTTGCCCATTTGTAAAAATGTAAAAAATATTGAGAAAAAACCTTGCATTATTAAGAGGGATTCGGCATTGTTTGGTTAGTGGCTCGGCAATAAGTTTCGAGGGTATTAAATAAATTATTTTCACACGCCTAGACTTGAACGGCGCAGTACCGCACGCACTGGCCGAGAGATGAAGATAAGCGAGCGTTGGGAGTCATTTTACTCCTGTGTTTATGAAAACTTGTGATAAAGCTAGCCCAGCTATGCGCTATTAGACGACACATCACGTGTTTATGTCTCCTGGCCTTGCTTGTTTCGGCTAGCTCCCGTCACACAGTCAGCTGGTTAGTTCACGCGCGTACTATTTATTTTCTTTATTTGATATTTTCAATACTTTCTTATCAACGGTGCACCAGTAAAAAATATGTGTTTATTTGTACTTTCTATGCGGAATCTAACCATATATTTTTAAAATATTTTTTCGTGGTCAAAGGCGTCTTAATGAAGAAAAATCTAAATTTCTCCATCTCCATAAAAAGTAAGAAAAACTGTTTTACATGTCAATATAAACTTTAATTTCTCAGCATCAAAATAAACCATGATTTTGACCATTGGGTGAAAGGGTTTTGGAGCCACAACAGTTTAAAGTTGCTAATTTTATGAAAATACGATACATTTAAATATTTTTAATTTAAACACTATGAAGTTCTGATGCCTCAAACTTTGCACAAAGCATTATATCACAGTTGTCAACGGACAGAAAAAGTTTCATTGTATTTAAAAATTGCAAGGTCAATTTTCTCTATATTTCGGTCGATTTGAGATGGAATAGCCCAAAAGCAGAATTTGAGATGTAAGTACAGTATATGCATTTAAAGGATAAGCTCTTTGTGGCCCTCCTTCACAGGCTTAACGCACTTTCACGACACACCGCAGAGGTGTTGGCGCCGCCCAGCGCTGTCCTCGATGCTGCAACACGCCGGGCAGCCGTGCATACGGGTGCGATTCGTCGCGTTCCGCGTGCAATGGCTGACCTCGATTACGTGCGGGGTCAGGGCTTCGATTCCCAGGCCTGGCAATTAAGATAAACTTATGATCCGGGCGACCCTTGTCCGCCTGGCCTTACTTTCCAAGCCTATTGTCTGTCCTGATGTCATATCACTGTATCAACTGTCAAGGTTGTTGTTGGGTCGAACCTGCATGCAGTCGTACGCTATACGGAAGTGCGAGATTGGGAGAGGTTCTACTGTACATTCTTGATGTCATTCGACAAGGCCTTCTTGTAGGAAATGGGTTTAAGGAAATTACTTGTAGACCTGGGACTTTAGGACACTAGAAATGTATGTTTACTCACAAACTGCTTTTATTGCCCGCCATCGGTCTCTATTCTGGGCAAGATTAATCCAGTCTCTACCATCATATTCCAACTCCCTCAAATCCATTTTAATATTACCTCCCAACTACGTGTCGGCCTCCCCAAAGTCTTTTTCCCCTCAGGTCTTCCAACTAATACTCTATATGCATTTCTGGATTCACCCATATGTGCTACATGCCCTGCCATCTCAAACGTCTGGATTTAATGTTCCTAATTATGTCAGGTGAAGAATACAATGCGTGCAGTTCTGCGTTGTGTAACTTTCTCCTGTAACTTCATCCCTCTTAACCCCAAATATTTTCGTAAGCACCTTATTCTCGAACACGCTTAACCTCTGTTCCTCTCTCAAAGTGAGAGTCCAAGTTTCACAACCATACAGAACAACGGGTAACGTAACTATTTTATAACTTCTAACTTTCAGTTTTTTGACAACAGACTGGATGACAAAAGTTTCTCAACCGAATAATAATAGGCATTTTCCATATTTATTCTGCGTTCAATTTTGTCTCCAGTGTAATTTATATTTGTTACAGTCACTCTAAGTTGCTCAGTTCAGTCTTATATTTCCGTCATTTTTCATATCTTAGTTTAGCAATCAAAAACCAACTTTTAAATGCTGATATGGATAGCGCACTAAGTATTATTATTATTATTATTATTATTATTATTATTATTATTATTATTAGTAGTAGTAGTAGTAGTAGTAGTAGTAGTAGTAATGCTAATACTGTATTTAATATACATTTCTTTCTTAGAAGTTCAAAAATAATTTTTATGTCTAGCTTTTAATTGAAAAACGAGCATCCTCTGCGGACCTCAGAAAAAAGAACTGAGAAAGAGACTAGTAAAGTGCTTTGTGGGGAGTGTGTCATTGTATGCGGCAGAAACATGCACATTAAGAAGAAATGAAGAGAAATGACTAGAATCATTTGAGATGTAGATATGGAGAAGAATGGAGATTGTGAAATGGAAGGCAGAATAAGAAATAAAGCTGTGTAGAAAAGAGTGGGTGAAGAAAGAACAATGCTGAAAGTGATCAGGAAGAGAAAAAGGAGTTGGCTGACTCACTGGCTACTGAAGGATGCACTGGAAGGAATGGTGAACGGGAGAAACGTTCGGGGCAGTAAAAGATATGAGATGATAGACATTAAGATATGTATAGGCTATGGATCATATGCGGCGACTAAGAGGAAGGCAGCAAATAGGAAAGACTGGAGAATGCTGTGGTTGCAGTGAAAGACCTGGCATTGGGCAGAACACTATGAATGAATGAATGTTTGAGGATTTAATTTTGAAATTAGAAACATTGAAATAAGCTTATTATTAAATTACGCTTATTCACCTGGGACTTCTACTTAAAGCTATTGCATTTATTTTTACATCAAAATTAAGAACTTATAGTAGCTATATGAACAACAATGATTTAATCTATGTACATACTTTGTGTTGCCGAATAACTATTTTCCGACAAACAACAGAATAATCGATATATCAGACACAAAAACAGCTGTAGTAGTTATTTCATTTCTATCTCTTAAAAGCTATGAATTTATTTATTTATTTACTTACTTATTCAGTTACTTACTTATTTACTTACTTATTTATATAATTATTTATTTACTTATTTATTTGCTTATTTAATAATTTATTTATTTACTTTATTTACCTACTTATTTATTTACTTATTTATTTATTTATTTATTTATTTACTTATTTATTTATTCATAAATTTATATATTTGTTTATGTATTTATTTATTTATGCATTTATTTACTTATTTATTTATTTATAAATTTATATATTTATTTATTTATTTATTTATTCACTTATTTATTTATAAATTTATGTATTTATTTATTTATTTATTTATTTATTTAAGGACCAGAACTCCGGCACAGGTAAACTAACTGTTTCCTCCACAAAAGACTTTTTAACTTACACTAATGCAATAATAGCTCATCCTGCTTCCCGGATTATCTACAATAGAACTTCAGATCTTGAAACGTCGTGTGTTTGACCTACAATTGATAATTCTCACTAAACCGCATTACTTAGTATCGAAATGATACAAAAACAATCAGACGTAAAATTCCACGAGTTGACTCTTCTCTGCAAAAGACATGACTCGCCACTCATTTCAATTGGAAATATCGCGCGCCTTGATGGCTGTCACGACTGGCCCGCACGACACCGTCCTGTGCAGCTGCGAACTCGAAGCAAGAAAATGCGTTCCCATAACGAGCTGCACAGACCAAGCTCTACAGTCTGCACCTGATGCATAATGCACGCAACGTCTACTTACAGAGTTTCCTTGTCAGCTTCAACACAGTAACACAATCACGCGAGATAAACTATAGAACGGTTTTTTTTTTCTTTTTTTTTTTGCAATTTTATATTGTAAAAATGTTAACCTATGCAAAGACGATGATGGAAAAGTCCACCATTAGCCGTGAAGTAGGTGTTATAATGTCTAAACAATTTCTTATCCACACGTTGCAGATCTGCTTACGAAATTTTGGCTATTTCTTCTGGTATGTTGTTTTGTGACATGTTCGTTTTTATTTCTTGTACAGGGTGGGCAAAATAAAACTGACTCGGAAAATCTGTAAGTTGCGATTTCTCCGGACTTCGTTTCAGGTTTTCCTGCACTCGAGCTATGTTTTCTGGTGTTCTAACTCTTTTAGGATAGTTACGGTTTTTATTCGCTAGAGAGTCAGTTTCACGCCATTTTGCCACTAAGTTTTACATTGCAGTCTTTGTTGGAGGTTTTGCCAAAACACGTCCAGTCTGAAATTCTTGCGCAAACAGTTCCGCACACCTCCGCATAACACTCAACAATGAACACGCGTTGTTTTATCGTGAGCACCATTTTGTGTTGCATTCAACTGGCCACTAAACACGTCTGCTACTCTCACTCACTCAAACGTAATGACACAGCGAAGCTCGGGACAAAGCATGCTGGAGAGGCGCATGCGCGGACATGTGATAGCAACCCATTGTTGCATCGAAATCACGGTTTCCTTGCATTGTCAGGGTCATTTCCGCCTCAGTCTTATACATGTAAATTCATATATTTCATATATATTTTCGCAGGCCAGTTTTATTTTGCCCACCCTGTATATTAAAGATCCCGTAGCTTTGAATTTGTCCACTGTTCTCCAATTAGGTGGATCAACCCCAGGAAATCATTACTTGACAGGTGATTCTTTTTTTCTGAGTTATTTGTTGGTTAGTACCATGTTTTAGAACCATGTCGCAAACAGTAGACTCAAGAGATCTTAAACCGCAATGCACACGTCTCTAAAAACAGAGTTTTCGCACCCTCTTGGTTCGCTATTACAAGTAGGTATTAATAAATGCTAATACATGTTATTTTATGAAAATATTATGAACGTTTTCGTCTATACGGCATCATCAGATACATGGTTTACGATACTATCTAATATAGAACATTCGCTCTTATAGTAGATCATTTATTTATGTCTACAATGTTGATTGTTCATTCATGAGCGTTATGCAATGAGTGCTTTGTAAGTACTATGAAGCGAAATTGATTTTGATTCCATATTTTGTTTAAAACACTAATTTATCAAATTGTAACTTATTTGATACGGTTTTATATGTGCATAAAACTCATTTTTATTTTATTTATTTATTTATTTATTTTACTAATAATTGTAACATAAAATATAATATAAACAGAAAAAAACTTTAGCTCACCCCTGAAAGAGTAGAACTCGTGCTCAGGGGCGGATTCCTGAATTGAAAATTAAGAAGTATATAATACAATTTGTCTCACATCTACTACGCAATAAGAATATATCAATTTAAATTTACAATTTTTCATTATTTATAAAATCCATATATAATTTTTAAAATTTATTACTAGAACTATTCGAATTGACAAGATTAGAATATTTAAATATAAATTTGTTGTATATTCTTAGACCAGCAGAAAATGAACATAAAGATTTAGGTATATTATTTAGCAGCAATTTTACATTTTATAGTCATATTAATAATATTATAAATTTGTCCTATAAAAGTTTAGGTTTTGTTATGAGAAATTCTTGTAAATTCAAAGTGAAAACTATAATAATTTCGTATAATTCCATTGTTCGATCTAAATTAGAATATGCTGCTGTTTCTGGAACCCAGTTACTAACAAATATATTCTGTTACTAGAAAAAATTCAAAATAAATTTCTAAAACGGTTATATTACAGACTTTATAATGATTATCCTACCTATGAGGGTTATGCTACAATGCTTCAACATTTCCATTTTACTAGTTTGTAAATTCGACGAAATTGTCAATCTTTAAACTTTCTTTATAAAATTATTAACAATAAGTTGGACTGTGTTGGTTTATTTTATTATATAACATTATATGCACCTAAGCTTAAAACGAAATTTCGAAATTTGTTTTACATACCAAGGACAAATACTGAATCCCACAAAAATTCCCCAGTTTTCCAAATGTTACAGTTATACAATAAATTACATCCTCATCCGAATGTTGATATTTTCAATTTTTCTAGATACAGAATTATTTGTTATCATATTTTACAGAATATTGTTGTTAGTTAATTTGAAGCTACTTTTACACCTTATTTCAATTTCTCTTTTTTTTTTTTCTTTTTTCTATTTTGTTTCAGTTTTTAATAAGTGTATGTTTCCTTTTCCTTGTTTATGTTTTA
This sequence comes from Periplaneta americana, assembly GCA_025594305.2. Lineage (NCBI taxonomy): Eukaryota > Metazoa > Arthropoda > Insecta > Blattodea > Blattidae > Periplaneta > Periplaneta americana. Next base: position 193,333,509 of record JAJSOF020000005.1, read on the forward strand.
TCAATTAATTTGTTAGTCGTGAACATTGTAAATGGGCTTTGCTTGTTATGTTCATCAACAAATGAATAAATAAATAAATAAATAAATAAATAAATAAATAAATAAATAAATAAATAAATAAATAAATAAATAAATCAGCGTTGCATTTTTGTTCAGTTTATCACCTGTACCAACTGTATGGGTTTGTCAACCTATATTATATACACCCTGTATAGCTAACATGTGTAAATGCAATGTAACTAGATTTTGTGTAAGCTTCAATTGCACTCCATCACTGACAAAATAAAGCTAACATTGACTTCATTACATGAGAATTTCGCATCCTAGCAACCACACACTCCTTGGTGCGGGTCGCTGTCATAGTGGCGTGTAATCTGTTGGTTAATATTCATGCGCCTGCGCACTGGGTAGTGAAATCACTTCATGCTTCAAAGGCTGTGCAATTAATTTCAGTCATGTGGACGTCAAGCTGATCATGTTGCTCTAGCGAGCTTACTTTTTGGTGTCTCCCAGCCTCGCATTAAGTCCAGGTCTGGACTCAGGGGCTAGTTGTGGAATATTTCGAACTGCCATTATATGTTTATGTTTATATTTGTTTACATGGAGTTCAGAAACGAAGACGAGGAGGAAAATATAGAAAGAGAGAACAAAAAAGAACGAAAATGAAAAGATAGAAAGGAAGCAAAAAAGAAGATAAGGAGAAAATTATATGAAGAGAGAAGAGAAGAAAACGAGGATACAAATAAAGACATGGAGAAGAAAAAGATAAGGAAGAAAATAGAGAAAAAAGAAAAGAAAAACAGCCTGAAAATATAGGGAGAGAGAAGGAAAAAAACGAGGATGAAAATACGGGAAAGACGAAGAAAAGAAAATGAGGGTGAAAATAGAGAAAGGGGAAGAAAAGAAAACGAGTACGAAAACATAGATAAAGAAAAGTAAACGAGGATGAAAATACAGAAAAAACGAAGAAAAGAAAATGAGGGTGGAAATGGCGAAAGGGGAAGAAAAGAAAACAAGGACGAAAACATAGAGAAAGAAAAGTAAACGAGGATGAAAATACAGAAAAGACGAAGAAAGAAAATACATAAAGGAGAAGAAAGAAAACGAGGATGAAAATAGAGAAGGTGAGAAGAAATGAAGAAAAGGATGGAAATTAATAAGAAAGTAAAAAATAAATAGAAAACAGCTAAGAAAAATGAATTTGAAGAAACTAAAGCAGGAATATGTGTATGTACTGTATAAGTAAATGATGGAAGACTTACTTGGACTCACATCGCTGGCATTATCATTCAGTCACTTCATAGCAGTTAACATAGCAGTTGATATAGCGTCGTAAAATACTTATTTATAGAGAACCTGGAGGTTCATTGCCCCCCTCACGTAAGCTCGCCATCGGTCCCTATCCTGAGCAACATTAATCCAATCTCTATCATCATATCCCACCTGTCTCAAATCCATTTTAATATTATCCTCCCATCTACCTCTCGGCCTCCCCAAAGGTTTTTTCCCCTCTGTCCTCCCAACTAACATTCTATATGCATTTCGGGATTCGCCCATACGTGCTACATGCCCTGCCCATCTCAAATGTCTGGATTGAATGTTCCTGGTTGAATGGTGGAAGACAGCAACAAAAAGAAATTAAATCAAATGAATAAAGAAGTAAAAGAAGGGAAAAAGGCAATGATGAAATTGATGTTATAATATTTTTAGTAGGTTATTTTACGATCCTGTATCAACATCTCAGGTTATTTAGCGTCTGAATGGAATGAGGGTGATAATGCCGGTGAAATGAGTCCGGGGTTGAGAGAAAACCCCTGGAAAAATCCTCAACCAGATAACTTCCCCAAACGGGATTCGAACCCGTGTCATCTGGTTTCACGGTCAGACGCGCTAACCGTTACTCCACAGGTGTGTATATGAAAAGACGAAATTAATCCCAGAGAGATATTAAAAGGGGGGAAAATTAGTAATAACAATAAATTTGTGGAATTTTGAAAGAAAAGAAATACATGCGAAGTAAAGGAAAGGGAAAAGTTTTTCGAAAATTGAAATAAATGATTAAGGCTTGAAGAAACGCAGGAATAAAGGTAAATACAAAGTGGTAAAGGATTTGTGGAGAGAAAATGAATACTTAAAGAAACGACACTCGGGAAGAAATTAAACACAGGATAAATATGAAGGGTACACAGGAAAAACGAACAATGTCACATTTCCATTAGAGGTGGGATAGTGATCTATTTCATTATATTACTGCAAAATTTATTGATGTTTCTACTTGAAATGAAGGAAATGATGTGTGTATCCGTGGTTTTAATTCTCCTTTACCACTTTTAATAAAAATAAGACTAAAGTTTGTGGTAATACAGTGAATTAGATAATGACATCACCCTTAAGAGCATTGTGACATTGTTCGTTTTTCCCGTGTACCCTTCATATGGGAAATGCGTGTTATTATTCGGTTGAGAAGCTCTTATCATCCAGTCTGCTGTCCAAAAATCTGAAAGTTAGAATTTATAAAACAGTTATATTACTTCTTCTGTATGGTTGTGAAACTTGGACTCTCACTCTGAGAGAGGAACATAGGTTAAGGGTGTTTGAGAATAAGGTGCTTAGGAAAATATTTGGGGCTAAGCGGGATGAAGTTACAGGAGAATGGAGAAAGTTACACAACACAGAACTGCACGCATTGTATTCTTCACCTGACATAATTAGGAACATTAAATCCAGTCATTTGAGATGGGCAGGGCATGTAGCACGTATGGGCGAATCTAGAAATGCATATAGAGTGTTAGTTGGGAGACCGGAGGGAAAAAGACCTTTAGGGAGGCCGAGACGTAGATGGGAGGATAATATTAAAATGGATTTGAGGGAGGTGGGGTATGATGATAGAGACTGGATTAATCTTGCACAGGATAGGGACCGATGGCGGGCTTATGTGAGGGCGGCAATGAACCTCCGGGCTCCTTAGAAGCCATTTGTAAGTAAGTAAGTAACTGGGCGTGTATGAAAGAGAAGGAAAGACCTGAAAAATAAAAACATAACGAAGACAAAGAAAGCTAGGAAAAGAAATATATAAAGGTGAAAGAAAGAAAATAAAATGAGAACACAGAATAAAATAATAGAAATCGCAGCATCAGCAGCAGTATTATAGGTCTGTGTTGCATGTCGGTACGGTGCTACGAACGCAGGGCAGATCCTGTCGGTTGATGTAACTGGAGTTGGACGCAATAAACCCAAAATGGATTTGTATGGTTCACTGCGACCTGAGCAGGATTCATGCCTCATAAGCAATTGATTCTGATTTAACTGGCGAGGTAACTGGATACCTAATAAGAACGCCATGTTGGGAGCGACTGCCAGTGTTGCCAACAATACACCACCACAAATTAAGTACCTGGTACAAACTCCAGAGGAAGGTGCACGTAAGATCAGTCTTTAGTTATGAATACTTTCCGATTGTAAATATACGCGATTATTTTTCGAGATATGTCATAAAATAGTGTTGAACTCTATAAATTCAGGACTATGATATAATTGCACAGAAAAGAAATAACGAAAGAATTGAAAACAACGAGAAAGTGTTATTTGGTCTCTCCATTCTGCAACTTTTCTTTCTTCTCACGGTATCGCTTGCGTTTTTTGTGATGAAAAACTTGGAGAAAATCTTCAGTGTTCACTGCAACAGTGAGTTATTTGAACCTTCCACTGTCTCAATATGACTGGGGAGTAATTATCTTATAATACATACCGTACTTAAAATTTTGTAATATCGAAACAAAATATTTTTGTGCGAGATCGTGCGTATTTGCTTGGTTTCCGCACAAAACCAATCCTCGGAAAGTCTAAAATGCCACATTCAGTATTTCCAACCTAACACACGTAACAATTTCCCTCTTCTTACCGCTTAAGTGACATATTGATTTTACTGATTTAGGCTTTTAACATATTATTTTTAGAGACGTTCAATATAGTAATAATTATAAATTGGAAACTTTCACCTAAATTGCACTGTTAATTATTGTTTTTAAATATTTGCAAAAATTAAGTAAACTCTACAACTCCACTAAAGTTACTGCATTCGTGATGCAAGTAACATTAAGGAAGCCGTCAAAAAATCAACAAGATTCCAGACTCATCATAGACTGGGGGAAAAAAAAGACAGACGTATATCACGGCCTGCTGGAGTATAGTAAACACAGAAAACATTTTAAAGCAACAATGTTGAAGATAGATATTTTGTTTTGCAAATTTGCCGTCATTGAACAGAAACCAAGATGGAGATTCCATTGCAACTAATTAGAAATTCCTCTTTCAGGTATGTAATAAACGATCTTCGCACAAAATAATGTACGGTACACGAGCGGTATGTTTTCTTTCAATTCTCGGAAATTAAAAAAGCTCAACTACGTTTCGCTTTTTCAAACTTTTCCTCGAACATGAAAACTTCGACATATCGCTCTTGTAACGCGTATTACTGTTACAATCTGCTAACTGTGCAGGAGGAACAAAAATGTTAAATCGTATTTCCGCTCATAAATTTACTATCGGAGGGCAACATAGGCTGTTGATATTTACTATCTCTTGCATAGATCTAATAGCAAAACATGCTGAATTTATATATTATTACGATGTACCGAGTACATATGATATTTCCATGCAGAAAAATCTGCGTCATCATATATAAGCGAAAAATAATCACTTAGTGATTTAAGACGGCGCTTATTCCGTCGGATCCCGGCCAGTTAGTCACTCATAGCGAGTGCACCTCTGCACATGTGTGGACATTGTGCCACTGTCATACATCTATGACGCAGTGCATGAGGATAGGCCAATAGAGGGAACCCAAGACGTGGAACTTAAACTGAGAGGATTCAATCCCACATCGGGATCGGAATCCGGTGTGGCTTAGTGGATAGAGCGTCAGCACGTAGAGCTGAAAACTCGGGTTCAAATCCCGGTGCCGAAGAGAATTTTTCCACTCATCCATCATGCTGAATTTAGTTTGGGAGTAATTTCTTTAATAAGATTTTTCAAATTTAGCATATTATCGATTTGTAGGACAAGAAATTTGGTTGTTATTATTGTTTCTATTAGGGACCTGTTGTTAATTACCGAGGAATAGAAAGAAGCGATTCATGCTGATTACGAGGTTTTGTGATGACCTGAATGTGTGATGCCAGATAATTTTGAGTAAGTAGCCAACATATGAGGAATCCATACCTGAAGTTCTGCCCACTTTTTTTTCGTTACACCCTGCATTTGTGAATTATTTATGTTATCTTTGTATTCCTCTTAAGAATCTGACCCTTGTATTGAAATTTAATCTTTAGTTTGCAAATAACCTAGAGACACGAATGTATTTGTTAATTATGTATAATTTGTGAAACACTCTTTTCATCTTACCTAAGTGGAACTGTTCCTGAACACGAGCATTGATCTTTCGAAGTATATACATATAACGTTTTATGTAATTTTTTAATGAATTGAAATTGTCTATGTAAATATAAAATAAGTGTTTCACTTTTTAACTACTACTTATATTTCAATTAAATTTATTTATCCAAAAACACTTACTTTGCTGTGATCCTATGTAATCGAAGAATAATGAATGATAAATTAGATTGGGGAGTATCGGTGATTCACGCAGTTATATGTAATGGAGCACGCAGCAGTCACGTGACTATAGCATGCGTAAAGTACCGTTTATACACACACAAACAATTTGCACATGCAATTGGAACAAATTAGCTACATTGCTGAGAGCTCTGATGAAAAATATATGTCGTGTGCGAAAGCACTTAGCTCGAAATGGCTCTACAATCGATCTCTGGACGTTTATTTGACAGTTTGTCCAGTAGCCTTGATTTCGACGGTCACGCAGTGTTGTATACTGCGCTGCCATAATAAACGTAAAACACACGTTCTAGTTTGCACCGGTTCGATTCCAGATAGTGGCAGAAAATAAATAAAGACAAAGGGAGAAGAACGCTTCATGCCACATGTTTGTGGTGTTGAGATAATTCCTGTATTATTTTTTCGTGCTTTAGGCACATGATTAGTGTTCATGCTATGCCACTAGATGGCAGCACAACTCCTTTTTTCATTGAAAGTGGACATGAAGTGTTTTTCCTACTTGATCTTCAAATGTGATTTGCACAGATATCTTAATGCGATTTGCGCTTGCTCACAGACCAGTGTGTGAAAATTGGTTTGTGAGTTTAAGGGACCACGTGATTTTTTAAACTTCCACAATTTCCATCCAAAATTTGTGAAATTTAGACTACATAAACAGACCTACAATACTATCACCTGTACAAAATGTTGACTTGATAGGGCTAATAGTTTTGAAATTAGATTTTTAAATATATTTTATATTGACGTCATAAAAAGGCTCCTTGCGTCAAAGTTTTAAAAAATTTTACTTCATATTTGCTCAAAAGCTTCAAAATAGTCATAGCAATAAAAATTAATTGGCTTTCTGAGCTAGCTGAAAGAGCATAAATTATATTTTATGCTCGACCATGTCGAAATTTAGTAATTATACACCTGGTAGCAGTCCTTTAATGCATGTCATTAAAGTATACCTATTCATTAAAGTTCAGGTTTTTGATTATTCTCGGATATGCAATCGAAAGACAACGAGGGAAACGTCACAGAGGCTGGAAATCAATACTGTCGCAGAAGGTTATGTTCTGTTACTATAATAATTAGCGTTAATTGTAAATAATATTCAAATAAATTCAATTTGTCATCTCGTTTTTCAATTCTAAATCAATTTCCAGGTTATATCAAGATTAGTTCATGTTGTTCTCTACATTACATCAAGGTCAATGACATTATTGTTCCTCGGAAAAAATCAATACTTCGCGTCTGCGCACATCTCACAATTTACGAGCTATGCACAAGGTCACTTCTGATCTTCAGTCAGATGCGAATAAAATGAATACTTCTGAATAATTACAAGTTAGAAATATGGTCGAGCATGAAAAGTCGTATGAAACTTGCCTATAATGGTAATTAAGACGCTCATATGAAAATTATGAAACTCGCTTGCGCTCGTTTCATAAACAAACATACTTACGTCTTAATTACTATCATTATAGGCTCGTTGCATAATGTACTATTATGTAATATTTCATTTGTTTTGTACAGAAGCGGGTTATGGTTACTATGGTAACGATTTTATTATAGATATAGTATATTGTCAATCCCAGTATTAAGAAAGCATTTAATTGGTGAAATCAATATAAAACAAGATGTTTTAACGGGAAATAGTTCTTTATATCAGCCAGAACCTCAATCAGAGGTAGTCTATTTATTGTATTTTATTTCGTAGAATATGAAATATAGGCAAAACTACAAAGACTAAATTGATGGTTCAGAATGACAAGGTTCTACCTAGTGTTCAGTAAATTTTACAGGAGAGCATTTAAAAAGTTTGGTTGTTAATAAAATTAATGCAGATAAGAACCTCTTCAAACTAACTTTATGACGAACAATAATTTTATTGAGATATCAACATATGAAGGGTTCAGAGCCATAGTGGACCAAGCACCATATATTAAAAACGGAGAAAACAAGAGTTGAAATTAAGTGATTACCATAATTTAACGAAACATACAGCAAGTAAGATAAAGTATGCACATTAAAATTAAATGATATGTCAATCTTCATTAAACTGTGGTATTACCCTTGCTTTCTCCGTTTTTAATAAATGGCGCTTGGCCCGCTATGGCTCTGAACCCTTCATATAAATTATATATATATATATATATATATATTTGAACTGGTAATGGAAATTACGGGAAAATGGCTGGACGGATTTTAATAAGTGACCCCTCATTTTGAAGCTTGGAACTCAAAGTTTTCAGTGAAATGTCAATTTTTAAACATAATTTACCTATTTTCCAAAATCCATCTGTCGTCAATTTTGAGTACTAGCTAATAGCATTCACGGCCGACGTGATATACCCTTCGCTTTTTTGTAAAGGAGAAGCGAAGCGAGCATCAAGTCGGCCGTGTTGTATTTCAGTATAAAACAAAACACATACTACAGTAAACAATATTACACGAAGGCCATGATCTGCAAGAATGCTGACATATTTAGAGCTCAAATTAAATTGGTTATTAAAAACTTAACTTACTAAAAATAATTTACAGGTTTGATTCTGTAGTGTGTAATTTTCTGGGTACAGTTGTGTATTGGATATTAAAAACTACAAAACTTGAGGTGGTTTGATGACATTATTACCATTAGAAATGAAATATTATTGTAGTTAATGCTATGATGTGACTGTTTTTCATTAATTATACATATTAATGCTATATTGATGATATGAAAGTGAAACGTTTTGGGGTTATATAAGTAGATGTAGAGAATAACTTAAATTAGATTTTGATTTCTATATTTTACTGAGTGGCGCCTATATAGTATATATTACTGAAAGCTATAAAACTTACGTAAGATAATAATATTATTAAAAATCAAATATTTTTATAATTATTAATCAAGTGGGGTTGCGTCTTTTTCATATATTTAATGGCGGTGTGGTGTAGATATTTATATGCGTGGTTCTCTTCAAAATTGGCTCGAGAGAGAGTATCTTTCATTGTTATGGAAGCAAATAACTTTCCGAATGTCTGGTATTCTTCATTGAAAATAAACGTGAAACATGTTTATTTGAACGTCTAATGAACTTAGTTTGCAGCATTTGCTGCACAAGCCACTAGTATAGTAGATAGCTGTGAAGTAGCAGAATTCAATACAACAAAAATCTCAGTTTTGCTAAAAATGTCAGATAGAACCTTGTCTTTCTGAGCCCGCGTAATGATGTAAACCTGCTACAAATAGTTTGGGAACGAAGATATGTTAGCATTATTTATTGCATATTTTCCAATTTTGCTAAAATAAATGTAATATTTTGGCAAAATATTGTTCGCGTTATCCCGCTCTCTGTTGATGTCATTCTCTTCCTGCATGTTGCGGTTCTCTTGTATTGGGCTGTACAAAGCTCCGATAGCACGCACGTATTTCTTTATATTCCATTCTAAACGATTTCATTTTTTCTATCTCGCTCGCTCTCTGTCGTTCCGTTTATGACCTAGGACGACCCCAACTCCAACCTCCCCCTGCAACCCCCGTTCATAAAAGCACGCGGCATACATAGTACAGAATATTTGGCAACAGAGCCCAGCTGCTAAAATATCAAAAGATTCCAAAGACTGGAGTTTTTTTTTCTCTCTATGTGATTACCCCCTCTGGTAGGGGTGGTAGGGGGTGTGGGCTCGCGGCCAATATCCAGATGATAAAAATGAAGCACCCCATTCAGAAAAAAATCCCCTGTAGTGGGTTATGAACTTATTACTGCAATGGCTAGGCAGTCTAATGAGAAATTCCGCGCACATGCAAGTATCCCAGTAAGATAAATATCGGGCTATTGCGGGAATCTCTGCGGGATTTGCACCATGCCACGAAGGAGGTAGCGTGGTCGTCGTGCTTTTGTCTATAACATTTGTACAATGGCAATCATTGGTAACGTGTCTTTTAACACTTCGTCCGCGGATCTTCTTGTCTATCCTACTTAAAATGAGTCGACTTTCTCCTAGAGAAGATGTTCCCTCAAAGTGTGATATTTCGTAGCAGGCAGCCAATCCACGAGGTAGAAAAACTGAGTGAACTTGTAATGACTTTCTTGATGTAGGGGAGACTCTTGTACCTTTAAACACTTTTCACGTTTTTTTTTTTTTTTTTTTAATTTTGGGAATTGAAATTTTTCAAATGAAAATATTCTTGAAAGAATTATTGAAGACTCCTTTACAACTTTCTGTATATATTTTCCTGTTTTATAGATCTATTAAGGATAGAAAAAAATAAAATGAAGGGATATGTAAAGTGAATAATTTCGAGGAAAAATTGTTCCGGAGCCGGGTATCGAACCCGGGACCTTTGGTTTAACGTACCAACTCTCTACCACTGAGCTACTCGGGAACTCTAACCGACACCGATCCAATTTTTCCCTCTATATCCACAGACCTCAAAGTGGGCTGACAACCGTCAAGCAACCAACTTCGAGTGCACACTAACTCCGTGTGACTTAAATTGTGGTTTTCTGTTAACTAACAGTGACGTGTATTATGCAAATCAAGATTTTCAGGTATAACTCCCTGTAAAGTTGATTATTTAAGTCACACGGAGTTAGTGTGCACTCGAAGTTGGTTGCTTGACGGTTGTCAGCCCACTTTGAGGTCTGTGGATATAGAGGGAAAAAATTGGATCGGTGTCGGTTAGAGTTCCCGAGTAGCTCAGTGGTAGAGCGTTGGTACGTTAAACCAAAGGTCCCGGGTTCGATACCCGGCTCCGGAACAATTTTTCCTCGAAATTATTCAAATCAACTTTACAGGGAGTTATACCTGAAAATCTTGATTTGCATAATACACGTCACTGTTCCTTAACAGAAAACCACAATTTAAGTCACACGGAGTTAGTGTGCACTCGAAGTTGGTTGCTTGACGGTTGTCAACCCACTTTGAGGTCTGTGGATATAGAGGGAAAAATTGGATCGGTGTCGGTTAGAGTTCCCGAGTAGCTCAGTGGTAGATCGTTGGTACGTTAAACCAAAGGTCCCGGGTTCGATACCCGGCTCCGGAACAATTTTTCCCTCGAAATTATTCAAATCAACTTTGCAGGGAGTTATACCTGAAAATCTTGATTTGCGGATATGTAAAGTGTTCAAAGGTACAACAGGTTTATGTACCTTGGAACACACCCTCTTCTCAGTTGGAATATAGGTAGGAATATAAGCTGTAAAAACTGACAGTCATATTTAAAATGTATTTGCCATCATAAACCAGAGCAGGCTTCTCTGATTGAGATTTTATTTCCTGGAGGAGCAATAACTGCTTCAACAGCTTTCTTCAAGGCATCCGGATCAATTGGGGACCTCTTAACTCCAGACTTACTTCGTGACATGATCTTAAAATAAAAGAAAAACAAAAACCAATAGTACAAATCAAGATTTCAGGTATAACTCTCTGTAAAGTTGATTTGAATAATTTCGAGGGAAAAATTGTTCCGCGGCCGATAATCGAACCCGGGACCTTTGGTTTAATGTACCAACGCTCTACCCACTGAGCTACCCGGGAACTCTACCCGACACGATCCAATTTTTCCCTCTATATCCACAGACCTCGAAGTGAGCTGACAACCGTCAAGCAACCAACTTTGAGTGCACACTAACTCCGTGTGACTTAAATTGTGGCTTTCTGTTAACGAACAGTGACTGGTGAATGCATTGCCAGAAGACAGTGGGACATGTGTGAAAGCTGTGAAAGAATTATTGCAGGATACCACCTTGAAGAGGGATATTGTTTACATCCAATCAAATTTTTCATTTCTCTCTCACTGTATAACGAAACTTGAAGCAAAGGGGTAATCCCTTCAGGAACAAATTTCAATAATTAAGGAAGCAGAGACTAAAATAAAAAGTGCTACAGTGAGGATTAGTGACAAGGTTAAGGATAAATGGAATAATGTTAAGAAAAAATCCTGGATTTTCAATTCTGAATAGTGTATGTGACGTTATGAATGGTTAGAATGTAGATCTACCGGAACAAATAAGCATGGCAAATATAGCTAAGTTTAGATACGCACCATCACGTCAGTGTCAGTTGAAAGATCTTTTTCAGCTTACAAAATTATTCTTTCAGATGAAATATGCTGTATTATCAATTTCTGTATATCACAACTTGTTGAATTGTTTATGCCTTAAATTTAATTAACTTGTTTTGTATTATAGCTCAACTGATGAATGATCGTTTGCGTTTGTAAATTTAATAATCTGATTGGCTATGTATTGTATACTTTTAGTAGAGCCATCGATGTAGCTCAGTCGGCAGACTCGCTGGGCTGCTGATCCGGAGCTGCGTTCGAGCTTGGGTTGGATCCCCCATTGGTCTTTGGTTTCTTCCGAGGTTTTCCACAGCCGTGGGACTGAAGCCGGATGGACTATGGCGAGTCCTTGGCATCAACCCCTTTGATTAGTTTACCCCCTTTGATTTGATTACCTGGTTGGGTTTTTCCGAGGTTTTCCTCAACCAAAAGGGCAAATGCCGGGTAATATTTTGGCGAATCCTCGGACCATACCTCATCTCACTACATCTCGCCAAAATATCGTAAAAAATTGCACAAAATTGTAAAAATTGTAGAAAATTACTAAATTGTAAAACTATAAAAATTTGTAAAAATTGTAATTGTAATATTGTAAAATTTTGACTTGTTCCACATCTTAAAGCTTCATTGCTCATGTAAGATCTGTGGAATAAAATAAATGAATGAATGAATGAATGAATGAATGAATGAATGAATGAATGAATGAACACCTGAAAATCTGTATACTTTGTGGCCTGATAGAGTGTAAGAGAAGGCTCTACAATCTTAAGTCTGCCAGTATAAATAAATTATTATTATTATTGTTATTATTATTATTATTATTATTATTATTATTATTATTATTATTATTATTACTTACTTACTTACTTACTTACTTACTTACTTACTTACTTACTTACTGGCTTTTAAGGAACCCGGAGGATCATTGCCGCCCTCACATAAGCCCGCCATTGGTCCCTATCCTGAGCAAAATTAATCCATTCACTATCATCATATCCCACCTCCCTCAAATCCATTTTAATATTATCTTCCCATCTACGTCTCGGCCTCCCTAAAGGTCTTTTTCCCTCCGGCCTCCCAACTAACACTCTATATACATTTCTGGATTCGCCCATACGTGCTACATGCCCTGTCCATCTCAAACGTCTGGATTTAATGTTTCTAATTATGTCAGGTGAAGAATACCATGCGTGCAGTTCTGTTATTATTATTATTATAATTATTGTTATTATTATTATTATTATTATTATTATTATTATTAATTCAATTTGTCGTTAAGTTGGTACGTCCAGGGGAAATCTTCTTGTGACACTTATGCCTGGACGTACTGTTGAGGACGTAATAGTCGCCGGAGACCGAACTAAGAACCTGGGTGGTTCGGACCGGATGTGGGCTTCGGGCAGGCAGGGCGAGGTCTTTTTGTTCGGGACGTGAATAGCTGAGCAAACTGCCGTTACCGCATTCACAGTGGACATCCGAGCCCCTGCAATGGAGATTTCCTCTACCTGCACACAATTCAGCCTGGCTCTCCAGTTCTTGGCCATTGTGCTCCGCCCTCCCGCAGAGATTTTCAAGTCTCTTGAGCCTTGCAGCCCCTGCTAAATTGAAATGAGACCCTTCACGTTCAAGCCTTAGTATTTCTAGCACAAATCTAGGGTAACCAGGTTCGACTCTCAAGAGGGAACTGTCAGTTTATCTCTGATGAGATGTATTGGGCGAGATTGTCCCTAGTCGTGTGTTATGTTTAGAAACCGTGTGGAGTGTATGCACAGAACGTCTGACTGAATCCCACTCACATTCTGGCTGCGATTCCGATTCCCATTCTGATTTATGACTCCGACTGCCATTCCGACTCCGATTTCGATTCCTGTTTCGATTCAAATATAATAATCCGTAGGGCTACAGCCCATTAAGGGCCTAGACCGACCACCCGGCTGCTGGCCTCACGCCCACATGCCGAAGCAGAGGTGGACGATCATCCAACCAGAATGGAGGTAACGTGTGGTTAGCACGATGATCCCCCCAGCCGTTATAGCTGGCATTCGCAACCGGATTTCGCTACCTATCGTAGCTCCCCAAGTGCATCACGATGCTGGGTGGGCACCGGTCCCATACACTTGCCGAAATTTCACGAGAGAATTTCTTCCCCCACGAGGACTCGAACCAGCTCGCATTCCGTAACGCGAGACCTAGGCAGGATGCCTTAGACCGCGACGCCACGGCGCGGGATCGTGGTTGATAATTGCTGGCAAGAAATCGCAGTGAATTATAATTGGATACTTAATAGTAGAAATGTGCGAAATGCCACATTCACATCTCAAATGATTCATTTCAGGGACTGCAATTTTCTCTGGTTTTAATCTTAATTGAACATTTCCTGTACCAATTATTAAGCACGCTGCTTCTTCACCAGACAACTCCGTGATTGCGTCGGACTTTCAGTGCCCGCCTCCACCCTGATCATCACCTGCCACAACATGCGCTGGCTGAAGGAATAGGTCTGTTCACATCCTTCGAATTCCATTCTGACTCAAAATCCGACTCTGACTTCGATATCGTTTCTGACTCAAATTCTGACTTTTGACTCCGATCTCGATTTGTATTCCCATCCCGATTCCTACTTCGAATCAGATTCTGACTCTCACTACGATTTCGACTCCGATTTTGATTCCCATTTCGATTCAATATTCGACTTCCGACTTCGACTGACTAGGACAGTGATTCTGACTTTTGGCTCCCATCTCGATTTCGAGTCCCATCCCGATTCGAACTTCGATTCAGATTCTGATTCTCACTGTGATTCCGACTCCGATTTTCATTCCCATTTCGATTCAGTATCCGGCTTCGACTGACTAGGACATTGATTCTGACTTTTGGCTCCGATCTCGATTTCGAGTCCCATCCCGATTCGAACTTCGATTCAGATTCTGATTCTCACTGTGATTCCGACTCCGATTTTCATTCCCATTTCGATTCAGTATCCGACTTCGACTGACTAGGACATTGATTCTGACTTTTGACTCCGATCTCGATTTCGAGTCTCATCCCGATTCGAATTTCGACTCAGATCCTGACTCTCACTACGATTCCGACACCGATTTTGATTCCCATTTCGATTCAATATTCGACTTCCATTTCGACTGACTAGGATACTGATTCTGACTTCTGACTCTTATCTCGATTTCGAGTCCCATCCCGATTCGAATTTCGACTCAGATCCTGACTCTCACTACGATTCCGACTCCGATTTTGATTCCCATTTCGATTCAGTATTCGACTTCCGACTTCGACTGACGGATACTGATTCTGACTTCTGACTCCGATCTCGATTTCGAGTCCCATCCCGATAACTTCGACTCAGATTCTGACTCCCTACGATTCCGACACCGATCCAGATTCAATATTCGACTTACTAGGATACTGATTCTGACTTCTGACTCCGATTCATTTCGATCCCATCCCATTTCGATTCCATATATTATCCGACTTCCCATTTCGACTTTCGACTCCCACTAACACTCTAGGATACTGATTCTGACTTCTGACTCCGATCTCGATTTCGAGTCCCATCCCGATTCGAATTTCGACTCAGATCCTGACTGTTACTACGATTCCGACTCCGATTTTGATTCCCATTTCGATACAGTATTCGACTTCCGACTTCGACTGACTAGGACACTGATTCTGACTTCTGACTCCGATCTCGATTTCGAGTCCCATCCGATTCGAACTTCGACTCAGATTCTGACTCTCAGTAAGATTCCGACTCCGATTTTGATTCCCATTTCGATTCAATATTCGACTTCCGACTTCGACTGACTAGGATACTGATTCTGACTTCTGACTCCGATCTCGATTTCGAGTTCCATCCCGATTCGAACTTCGACTCAGATTCTGACTCTCACTACGATTCCGACTCCGATTTTGATTCCCATTTCGATTCAATATTCGACTTCCGACTTCGACTGACTAGGATACTGATTCTGACTTCTGACTCCGATCTCGATTTCGAGTCCCATCCCGATTCGAATTTCGACTCAGATCGTGACTCTCACTACGATTCCGACTCCGATTTTGATTCCCATTTCGATTCAATATTCGACTTCCGACTTCACTGATTGATTCTGACTCACTATCTCGATTCCGAGTCCCATCCCGATTCGATTTCGACTCAGATCGTGACTGATTCCCTCCGATTTTGATTCCCATTTCGATTCAATATTCGACTTCCGACTTCGACTGACTAGGATACTGATTCTGACTTTTGACTCCGATCTCGATTTCGAGTCCCATCCCGATTTGAACTTCGATTCAGATTCTGATTCTCACTGCGATTCCGACTCCGATTTTGATTCCCATTTCGATTCAGTATTCGACTTCCGACTTCGACTGACTAGGACACTGATTCTGACTTCTGACTCCGATCTCGATTTCGAGTCCCATCCTGATTGGAACTTCGACTCAGATTCTGACTCTCACTACGATTCCGACTCCGATTTTGATTCCCATTTCGACTCAAATTCTACTTCCGACTTCGACTGACTTGGATACTGATTCCGACTTTTGACTTCGATCTCGATTTCGAGTAGAAAACATCGACCCGGACTTAGAATAACTCATTATGTAGCCTACACAAATATTTTCAAGTATCTAGTCATGTTCACCTATGTACTGATTGACTATCTCACAAGCAAACATTCTCATGGAGGCAGATAAAAAGTTAATTTTTTCTTTCACGATTCATGTCAAAAGAAGTGCTTAACATGTACAAAATTTGGCCATTCAACCGCAATTACGAGGGCCGTAAAAAGTAAGTTCGCCAGGGACCGTTAACAGAAAGAAAACACAAATTGAATTCAGTATATTGTCAAATAAATTTAAGTTCTTACTTTTATTCGTCACAAGAATGCAAATTAAATTGTAACTTCGTCTTTAGTGTAGAATCACACAGTAACTATTGAGCTCTTTTATGAATGTTGTTGGGAAGTGACTGTACTGAGGTAGAGGAATGGTCGGTCCAGGTCTTTTATTCCTCCCTCCATTACTGTTGAAGGGACTCCGTCACGAGCTCTTGAGTTACGGATGCCTATACCTGGGTTTAGGTTTACACCTCGGCGACGCACCAAATGTCAGTAAAAATTAAAAAAATTACATAAGGTTCGTTCCAACAAGCGGTTCATGGATCAGTTCATGTACGGTTCCTGTACCATCTTATGCGCATGCGCTAGTTGAGCATCTGCTATGGGATTGAAACTGACTGGACGCTGTTGGAACGCTTTCGCGGATCGTTATGTACTAAATCCAGAGATGCTATAACTGTGATCATCTTTGCTAAGAACGGGATGCTTAATTATTGCCGTTTTGCAGCTAATTCTAATTGCAGAAAATAGAATTTCGATCATTTTCTATAAAAAGATGACAAAAAATATGGAAGGCAAGGATTCCGATAATTCAACATCGTGTACTGGGGACTCTCATCTAAAAATAGTTCTTTTTTAAATTATTTTTTTATTATTAATGTATGTACGTTATTTATTATACTTTTAATCAAAGCTGCATGTTGAAATTGTAATTAACTGTTTCAATACCCAAATAATTTCCATTCCCTTTCTTTTTGGTGAAAATTTAAATTAAATCTCTAGTTTTATTATTCGTCTGCACTGTCACTTTTCATCTTTAACCTCAATGATGTGAACAGTCGATCACGTCTTTCTTCAGTATCCAGGAGACGTTGGTGAGCTTATGCGCATGCGCGTCTTGCGTACTCATCCGTACATGCCTCAATCCACGGACTATTTTTTACCGTTCCGAACCCATGTCAAAAGCTTGTTGGAACGCCCGACTGCAGTACATGTTTCCGGTTCAGGACTGGTTCGGATTGTGTTGGAACGCTTTTTTTGTACTGCGCATGCTCACGATGGTTACGGACTGTTCCTGACTGTTGTTGGAACGAACCTACAGTACAGTACTTTCGAACCTACACAGATGATTTTCGATAGTCATGGAAGCTGGGAAACTCTTTGACTAATAAAAGTTGTTAGTTACGGATGTACAATGTGGAGGAATGTGTGGCCCTATTCCTCTGAGAAATAAAGGAATGCAGAGTGCACAGTTAAAGTGCTATAAGAGAATGACAATGCCTACTATAGCGTTGGAAAAAAAAATGGATCGGACAGGAAAAAACAGTAACAGCTGAAATGAAATTGTAATACTCTTGGCGTGATATATAAATGAAGGGGTGAGAATGAGGTAGTCGAAAGCCACACTTTTAACAAAAATATACATCAAACGAATTTAAGGGGTTAGGTACAGCTTACAGCAATAAAATTTTTGGAAATATTCAACATTTTTTTCCCTTCCATTGCTGTATCTTGTACATTAATGAAAACTGGTATGTGTAAAACACTGTCCTTCCGCTATATGAAAAAAATTATTTTTACGATTTAAAATATATATATATATATATATTTTTTTTTTTTTTTTTTTTTTTCCAAAATTCAAAATGGTGACAGTTCACTGTGCATTGATGCAGCGTTTCCCTCATAACTCAAAAACGTTTTAACTTTTCATGTTCTCTCTCTTATTTTATTGCTGAAACTCATGTTTACAATATCATGCTCTTTCAACTACATTCCTTAATAAATAATATATTTTTTTTTATTTTTGTGTTTGAAGAAAATACTGATATTTGACCATTTTTAAATGAATTTATTTTTTATCAGCCAATCTATCAAAGACAGAGAAGTGATTTTGCATCATATTGTAGATATGACATGCATAAATACAGACAAAAAATTTCATCACAGAATGCTGGATACATTTTTATCAGGTATTTTTTTATCGTAAAAATATGTTTATAATAGCAGAAGGACAGTGTTTTACACATACTAATTTTCATTATTGTACAAGATACAGTAATGGAGGAAAAAAATGTTGAATATTTCCAAAATTTTACTCCTTTAACTGTACCTGAAGAAAACTACGGAATTAACAATTTATTCTCGTTAGCAACAGTAGTAGTTTCAATTTTTTCAATTTTTAATTGTTATGACATTAAAGTACCCCACTATTAACAACAACATTATTATTATTATTATTGCTAGTAGTATTATTAATAGTAGTAGTAGTAGTGGTGGTAGTAGTAGCAGTAGTAGTAGTAGTAGTAGTAGTAGTAGTAGTATCCCGTAGCCCCAAAGTAGTATCTTCAGTGTTATTGAATAATTTCAGAGGGAAAAGTTGTTCCCATACGGGTATCGAACTAGGACCTTTTTAAACGTAACAACGCTTTTCCAGCAACTGAGCTAAGAGAACTCTCAACCGAATAATAACCGATCCAATTTATTCCTTCTATATCCACAGACCTCAAAGTTGACAACCGTCAAGAACCAACATTTGTGTGCACACTAACTCTGTGTGACTTTAAATTGTGGTTTTCAAGTTACGTACAGTGACGTAAATTAATATTTCAAAATTTTAGCTTTCAACTGTAAGCCTGTAAAAACTAATTTGAATAATTTATTCTCAGTTAGGAGAGCGTTGGTTTCAATTTTTTAATGACATTAAAGGTCCCGGGTTCGATAACAACCCCGGAACAATTTTTTATTATTATTAAATGATTCAAATTAGCTTTACAGGGAGTTATTCCTGAAAGCTTAATTTGTTCAATGTTATTGTATTTAATCACATAAGCCCCTCTCTCATGTAATTGCCCCCTTACGATATTACAGTAGAAATGTAAAATAATTTAAATTTTGCACATTTCCTCCCCTAATAATTTAACATTGCAAAGACAGGTATTTTTCCATCAACCAGACTGTGTTGACAGGTTTCCTATTTGTTTGGCATCTCGTTTCACTTTCATGATCAAAGGCCCAGGGTCAGCGAACTCATTTCTAAAAATACTCTTTACCAGTTTCGTCTAAATGTTTCTTCTTTTATGGTAAAGGTTTTAAGATTTACGACTTCAAAGCAACTTGGGAATTGTCACTTTCTGATCACCGTTCAGATATTTAGGAAACCATTCAACAGATAATTTTGTCATACCTAAACCGTAATGTACGGAGTGAAAGATTTAAGATACGCTCATAGAAAATTTTTAAAGTATACGCTTTAGCAAAATTCGTCGATATATACAGAGTGTTTCAGAAATGAACCGAATAAATTTAAGGGGTAGTAGATGGGTCCTAATCAAGTATATTGAGAAAAGGAACTAGGGGTCTGTGATTCAGACTTGTACATAGTGGCGTGAAATATTTTTTGGGCCAATACACCACTGATTGAAATTGCACGTGGCATGGCGATACATAAAATGTGTCGGATACAATATTGATACATCTCTCTGGTAGAATCGGTAAGCATTGTACATGGTTTCTGTCAGATGATGAGGTCGAAAGTTCAGACTTCAGCAGGTATTATTTTTTAACTTATGTAACTGTAAACTGGTGTTGTAACGTTAAAATTGCAGTTCTAGTTATTTGTAATGTACGTAATAATGACAATAATTATTTAGAAGGATGAAGAAGGTATGTAGTTTGAGAAATGGATATCTATTACTCTGGACAATTCACAGTATTTACAATACATATTGAATAGTTGAGATAAATCTTTGTTAATATTCAAATAAGTACTTGTTTAGGCCTAATTTCCGACAATGATTTATCATGCTGATATCACAAAGGGAAATCTTTGCTAATTACATGTTATACATATTTGTAGTATTAACAATGCGTTTTTTCATCTACCACTTTGTGGCATCATCAGATACTTTTGATCACATTTTCAATCACTAACATCAACTCACTGTCCGATATTAATGTCTACTACCCGATTTTATGTAATAATATAAATGTTTTCGCCGTGGTGATTATACTTTTGATCTTTTCAGTAACTAACCTCATGTATCAATGTCTTAGATTTTATGACGTCAAATGTGGCTGATCTGATTTGATGATCCGAACGAGTTGATAATCCAGTCTTCCAATTATAGTAGTTCCGCAGAGGGTTCAACTACCTTGTTTCTATGAGACTATGATTTTACCTGGCAAGTCACATAAGAACATTCTGAAGATTGCTTTCTTGTCATACGTTGCGATAACTGATACCAGATATCACAGGAATATGAACTGTTTGGAAACACGTACTGTTGGAAGGTTATTCTTTTAAATAATTTTACTTTTCGGGAAACTATGGGAGAAAGGGATCAACATGTCAAGTATTCTGTCTGGCAATACAGTTCATTTTTGACAAACAATTGACTTCGAGACGGTAACAAATATGTATTTGTTTGACCACATGAAATTATTAGTGTTGTGGAAACTTACCTGACTATACGCAAATTATAACCATGATAACAAAATAACCTGCGTATTAATATTAATACTGACTTAATTATTAGTACAAATTTCACAGTTCGAAAGAGCTCAGAAATCTAGCACACAGGCCGGACTCAGACCGCCATCTGCCGATATTTGTCTCAGCTGCCAACATGCGTTCAAAATCACTACCACTAGTAGTATTTGTCAGTAAGTTCAGATGGAAAAGTCTTGAAACTAAAATCACCACAATCCACTAGCATATGTAGTAATGAAAATAAAAGTCGGAAGCTCGCTATCGGAAATCGCTGACACACTTTTCTCTATGAACACCCATGTCATATTTGATAATCGTGAACGAGTTGATAAAACTCACTCCAACTATCCCCTGATGTCCAATTATAGAGTTCGGATTATCCCTAAGTTTCACCCTTATAGTTTCAAAGTAAGCTGACACTGTGATTTTACCTGCTTTGGTGATATGTGGTAACAGTTGGCAACATTGAAAGTACGGCTATATTAATTTCTTAGGAATTAATCTTACTTAAAGAGGAAGAGAATGCCTGATGGCCTTATCTCTATGAGGTGAAATAAATAAATACTAAATACTATAATAAGTTATCAGTATCCAAAGACAGAGTTGCATAAACTTTACGTGAAAATCTGTCCGTTTCATGCTAGTGACCCTTGAATAGTAACGTTATTCAAGTTAAAAAAATATTTCAAACGCTGCTGTTTGGACCATCAATCCAGAAGGTTATGCCTTCACCTTAAATTTGCATTCTTCGCACGCAACCCGAGATGAACTGTAGAGATGCTTAAGTCAAGGTTGAGGCAGACGCTTGTGTCTTCAGATAAGATAAGTAAATGGAACAACCCGCCCATTGTTCTTCTTCGTTTCCTTGTGAACTTATTTTTTTTAATTGCTATTGTTGCAGCCAGGTGCGCGTAAGGAAGGGTCTATGAGTCTTGATTACTCTAAGGGTCAGGGGCTCAGGGGACAGGAATGAATGCGGAAAATGTCCGCGAGTTCATTAAAAGAATGGCATTCTTTTCAAGACACCTGTGATGCAGCTTTGAAGGTAGAAAGTTATGCTGGTGTGTCACTTTGCAGAATTTATTTTGTAAATAAAGTTCAACAACCAAAAATCGAGGTAAGCTGTTGGCCAGCGGTGGAGAAAATGAAATCGTGCGCCGAGCCACACTCAAGATATAATAACCATATTTGTCTCTCTTGGATAAAAGGACATGATGGTCACACTGGAAATGAAAGAGCTGATGAAATGGCGAAATTAGCAGCATCCAGCGAAGGTGATTTTGCATACAAAAAGTGTCCTTTATCTCGTGCAAAGACTGAGTATAAAAAAAATAATAAATATGTGGAATTTACATTGGAAGAATAGTAATAATGGCTCAACCACAAGAGATCTATTCTTCCCCGATGTACATAGCCGCTTAAAGTGCACATTATTTATACCTGATTTCATTCTCACACAATTTGTATCCGGCCATGGTAAATTTCTTTCATATTTCAGGAGAGTTCATATTAATGTAGAGAACGGAAATGAATGCGTTTCTGGAAGTGAACAAACAGTAGAACATTTTTTATTTGATTGCCCACTTTATGGATATAGACGCTACAACATTGAAATAGCACCTAAATAAATGTAATATGATCTACAATAATCCATTTCAGTAGAAAATGTTGTCGCCAAATATTCATTAATTTCATTAACCATATCAATAGAAAATTCTAAGTGTCAATATTGTTCTTGTATTGTGTGTATTATTTGAAAATTTTAACCTTAAGTAATATGAATTGTCCATCTATCCTATGCTATGAAAGGATGTGTGTGTGTAAATTATAAATTTACTTGTGTATCAAATATTTGTTTCTATGATTATGCCTGTATATTCCACTTTGCTCTAGTATGTATCATAATATTTGTTGACTTATGGAGCTATATGTATTATTTCATGCTAAATTCTATGTTACTGTTATTCAATTATGTTTTGTATTTACAGATATTTTTTTAATCTATTAAGCGCTTTCTTTATGATTGATGTAGACTTCTCATGTGTTTGTGTTGATAGTTGTAACTGTCGTAAAATTAAGTTTACATTTCTCTTATTCATAACAATGACAGAAAAAAATGTTCAAAATGTATTCATGTTATATTATCTCAAACACGACATACTTCTTCACTGATGTAGACTTCTCATGAAAACTTTAACCCTAATATACTCATGTAAAATAGGGTTTTTTATGTGGAAAATAAAAAAAAAACCTGCAACGTGCATAGCACCTATGGAGGGAGACGGACACCCGAAGAGGAAGTGAAGCAACTGTCCGACTTATTAACGGATTTTCATTTTCCTTACGCCAAGCACTTAAATATAATTTTATACAGTACAAGGCTACAAACTAATGTTTAGTACGTGTAACGAAGAAAGAAATGAACATTATCACAACCTAAAATTAACTGTCTTCAGAATGTTTCTGCGACAGAGTTTCAAAATCAGGAATTATGTCACTTACTGCCAGTCGTAGTTGATCACGAAGGTATTTGTCTGTCAGTCGTGATCTAAATTTGGTTTTTACTGTTAATATTAAAATAGATTTCAGGGAGATGGGATATGATAGTAGGGACGATTAATTTTGCTGAGGATAGGGACCGATGGCGGGCTTATGTGAGAGCTGTAATAAACCTCCGGGTTTCTTAGAAGCCTTAAGTAAGTAAGTATTATTTTGTCTTAGGAAACAGTTCGCTCATGATTTCCACTAATATAACGAGCGACATGTTCCCTTGTTGTACTTAATTCTCTAGTCGGGGGCGTGGTAATGTCGAAGGCACTGTTTGCTCTCAGGTACCTGCTTGGAACGGGGGGTCGGTTTCGTCGTGCACAAAAAGGAAATAGGCAGGTGTGCAAAGATGTGCCAAATTCTTCTGAACAACTATACCTACATACCGTGAATGAAGGTACAGGAGTAATATTTCTTAAATAACGATGTTTAGTCTTCTTTTGAATATCTCTGAAGAAAACACTCTGCGGCAGTGGTTCCCAACCTTTGGTCAGCGGACCGAAATCACTTGCTCTTGAGATGGACAATCTTTGGAGACGTGAATAATAGTGATAGACCGTGTAGCTGACAGTGCATCTTTAGGCGTAACTTAGCTAAGTAACACTAAAAACAGGGAAGTTTATATTTTATTGACGCATCGAGTATAACATAACTCGCATCGCTGAACTTTTTAAAATTTAAGAAGAGTTTCTTTTTTCATTTTTATGTCTATTTTCTTTCTTTCTTACTTACTTACTTTCTATTTCTTCCTTTATTTATTTTTTATTTTTTTCTTTCTACCTTACTTTCCCCTTTTCCTTATTTATTTCTTCTTTCTTCCTTTTTCCTTTCTTTCTTTTTTCTTCTTTCTTTCCTCCTTTCTTTCTTTTTTTCGCACTTTCATTCTCTCTCGTTTGCTTTCTTTCTTTCTTTATTCCTGGCTTCCTTTCTTTTCCTTCCTTTCTATCTTTCTTTCATTCTTCCGCCCTTCTTTCTCTCTTCTTTCTTTCTTTCTTTCTTTTTTTTTTTTGCTTTATTCTCTTGTTTGCTTTGCCTTTCTTTCTTTATTCCTGGCTTTCTTTCTTTTCCTTCCGTCCTGTCTTTCTTTCATTCTTCCGCCCTTCTTTCTCTCTTCTTTCTTTCCTCCTTCCCTTTCTTTTTTTCGTTGCTTTCATTCTCTCTTGTTTGCTTTCTTCTTTCTTTATTCCTGGCTTTCTTTTTTTTCCTCCCTTCCTGTCTTTCTTTCATTCTTCCGCCCTTCTTTCTCTCTTCTTTCTTTCCTCCTTCCTTTTATTTTTTTCGTTGCTTTCATTCTCTCTTGTTTGCTTTGTTCTTTCTTTATTCCTGGCTTTCTTTCTTTTCCTTCCTTCCTGTCTTTCTTTCATTCTTCCGCCCTTCTTTCTCTTTTCTTTCTTTCCTCCTGCCTTTTCTTTTTTTCGTTGCTTTCATTCTCTCTTGTTTGCTTTCTTCTTTCTTTATTCCTGGCTTTCTTTCTTTTCCTTCCTTTCTGTCTTTCTTTCATTCTTCCGCCCTTCTTTCTCTCTTCTTTCTTTCCTCCTTCCTTTTCTTTTTTTCGTTGCTTTCATTCTCTCTTGTTTGCTTTCTTCTTTTTTTATTCCTGGCTTTCTTTCTTTCTATATTTTCCTTCCTTTCTATCTTTCTTTCATTCTTACGCCCTTCTTTCTCTCTTCTTTCTTTCCTCCTTCCTTTTCTTTTTTTCGTTGCTTTCATTCTCTCTTGTTTACTTTCTTCTTTCTTTATTCCTGGCTTTCTTTCTTTTCCTTCCTTTCTATCTTTCTTTCTTTCTTCCTCTCTTCTTTCTCTCTTCTTTCTTCCTTTCCTCCTTCCTTTCCTTTCTTTCATTGCTTTCATTCTCTCTTGTTTGCTTTCTTTCTTTTCCTTCCTTTCTGTCTTTCTTTCTTTCCTCCTTCCTTTCTTTTTTTCGTTACTTTTATTATCTCGTTGCTTTCTTCTTTCTTTCTTTCTTTATTCCTGGCTTCTTTCTTTTCCTTCCTTCCTTTCTATCTTTCTTTCTTTCTTCCTCTCTTGTTTCTCTCTTCTTTCTTTCTTTCCTCCTTCCTTTCCTTTTTTTCGTTGCTTTCATTCTCTCTTGTTTGCTTTCTTCTTTGTTTATTTCTGGCTTTCTTTCTTTCTTTTCCTTCCTTTCTATCTTTCTTTCTTCCTTTCTCCCTTCTTTCTCCCTTGTTTCTTTCTTTCCTCCTTCCTTTCTTTTTTTCGTTACTTTTATTATCTCGTTGCTTTCTTCTTCTTTCTTTCTTTCTTTCTTCCTGGCTTTCTTTCTTTTCCTTCCTTTCTATCTTTCTTTCTTTCTTCCTCTCTTCTTTCTCTCTTTCTTTCTTTCCTCCTTCCTTTCCTTTTTTTCGTTGCTTTCATTCTCTCATGTTTGCTTTCTTCTTTCTTTATTTCTGGCTTTCTTTCTTTCTTTTCCTTCATTTCTATCTTTCTTTCTTTCTTCCTCCCTTCTTTCTCTCTTTTCTCTTTCTTTTTTTCTTCCTTTCCTCCTTTCTCTCTTTTTTTCGTTACTTTCATTTTTCTTGTTTGCTTTCTTCTTTCTTTCTTTCTTCCTCCCTTCTTTCTCTCTTCTTTCTTTCTTTCTTTCCTCCTTCCTTTCTTTTTTTCGTTACTTTTACTCTCTCGTTTGCTTTCTTCTTTCTTTCTTTCTTTATTCCTGGCTTTCTTTTCCTTCCTTTCCATCTTTCTTTCTTTCTCTCTTCTTTCTCTCTTCTTTCTTTCTTTCCTCATTCCTTTCCTTTTTTTCGTTGCTTTCATTCTCTCTTGTTTGCTTTCTTCTTTCTTTATTCCTGGCTTTCTTTCTTTTCCTTCCTTTCTATCTTTCTTTTTTTCTTCCTTTCTTATTTCTCTCTTCTTTCTTTCTTTCCTCTTTCCTTTCTTTTTCATTGCTTTCATTCTCTTTCATTTGCTTTATTTCTTTTTTTCTTTATTCCTGTCTTTCTTTCTTTCTTTTCCTTCCTTTCTATCTTTCTTTATTCCTTCCTCCTTCCTTTATTTCTTTATTTCTCCCTTCCTTTCGTTCCTTGTTTCTTTCTCTTTCTTTCATTAACCTCTTTAATTTTTCTTTCCTTTTTCTCGTTCTCAGCTACTATCGCTTCTCCTTCCATCTCTCCACTCATCCACCTTGACCACTTACAGTCAGCTCTGACTAGTTGGCCATCACGAACTCTTTTTCCCGCAAGTTATTTTTTTGTATCTGCTGTTTTCTTTTCCACTGTCTTTCCCATGAAAACTTCTCATAACAAAGAGTCGAACCAGGTCCTGGACTGGACGGCAGCAACGTCTCTAGTAACGGATGCTTGTCTGTAGACGTGGCCAATTAGTTGCGTTGCCATGACAACGCCCTGCTGTTGTTTACCGTTAATAAATGTATCATGACCAACTCGTCCGTAACAAGTAGGCAATTTGCGAGAAGATCTTAAAAATTGAACTCAAATACACGCCCAGTAACAGGATCGCAGATCTCGAGTTGTGCTGCAGAGTTGATGTGGATGTGTAGAACAAGGAGGGAAATTAGTTTATTTGGTCTCCAATTTGTGTTTTCCGGGTCTATTAAAAACTCAGACTTTAATAAATAAAAATTGCTCAGAGAGAGAGAGAAATAACTCGTCCGGCCTTAATTAAGGATGACCACGAGGATCCGGAAATTAATAGCAAAGAAATATAATCAATAAATGTGAATACTGTTATAAAAATAAAATGTAATAATTAAGCACCATTGATTATCAATTGGGTCATTCCATATCAAATCAACAAGGCGCTCAACCCGACCGACTCAGATTTCTTTCAAAATTTGAGGGTTTGTTTTACCTGCCGCGCTAACTAAAACTGCCGAGTTTCATATGTCCTGTGCTTTTCGTTTTCTGTCAGTGGCGTTTCAGACATGAAGAAAAATCATATTTTTGTAAGCACGCCGCTTCAGTTAAAATTATATATCTCAACAACGTCTCCAGATAAATTTACAAAAATTGAGTGATACATTCTTAATATGTGATAGTTTTTATTGCTTATATTGTTTTCTGCATATATTCAATTACACTAAAAAAAACACGGTGAAACAATTTTCATATATTCATATATTTAAATATGCGGGGTTTCTATTTTAAGCAAAAAAATATATAGTACGCCTCAATTAGTGATATGATGACCTGATAAGTTTCAACTTGGAATCATCATAGGTTACAAAGATAAAAATTGTTACGTCACTGCAAGCGTAAGCTAACCGTATAAGTCGCGATAATTATGTCCCACACATTCGTTGTATTTAATTATATTTGATCATATTTTTTAATGTCGCTATGTAATTTAACATGTAGTACATAATTCGAATTTTTTTAATTATTACCTCAATTAAAGTATTGTCACATGAATTCAGTTAAATCTGAAGTTCTGTAAGAAATGCTTACCTTTCATTGCTGAGATGAAATAGCCTGATCATCTTTCCAGACAGGATACTCCGTTGTTTCATCTGCATTTTAAAACTACTTAGCAAGTATAATACCCATCCTAAACAGCAGGACTGTATGAAACTTGTGTTCCAGGTACTGCGGTGGATTTTGCAAATCAAAGAGCAAGCATTTTTTCCTCTTCAGTATAGCTTTTTTTTCAGTCACATAAACGGTATTAATGTTTGGGAGATGATCCTTGTCCAGTCGTACAATTCCCTAGGTGTAGTTATTTGTTTATCGGATGGTCTCTGCAAACTAGCAAGAGCCGCAAACCTTTTAAGTGTCCCACCTACAACGTCTCATGCTCTTTTGCCATGCGATATGCAAAAATATGCAATTCTGCTGGAAATCCAAAAACTTCTTCCTGTAATGTGAGGTTCAGAAAATGTTTTTCTATTTTTATACTGAGGAGAGAATTCACCAGAGAAATATATAATTTTTGTGGTGAATTACAGATGTTTGTTTTAATGACTCCATTAGATATTTTTGAAACAGCTGTACAGCTGTAGTGTCATGTTTCGGACAGTGTGAAATTATTACCAGATTTTTAATAGAGACTGTATCGGATGACGAATCGTTATAATATATTACGAAAGTATGAATGGTTGTCTGCACATTATAATTTTATAAAATAAAATCATAGAAGATGACTATAAAATTATACTTATAAATAAAAGATTTTATTTAAAATTAGAGTATCCTTAATTAAGGCCTTCTGAGTGGTATAAATGAAACTGTATAATCGGCAGGGAATCTTTAAGAATTTGCGAGATGATTTTTTGAATTTCAAAAGATAAGTTATTGATAATTGTTTAAAAAAATTATATGTAAATTTTGGTAAAGAACTCCGAGCACCAAAAAATAAACTTGTCACTGACCAAATGAAGAGAAGGATGTTATACTTGGCACTAAGGTAGGGAATACAAGGTTCATAAATGACCCTCTTTTCCTGATCAACCTGATGAGCTTGGTTTAGATCTCTCTCCATGCATATAGTTGGAGAGAAGAGAGAAATTTTGTAAAAATATACTAACCCTTAAATTGGCAAAACTTCATTTCTCACATTGATTTATTAAACCGTGTCGGACTGTAAAGAAAACAACTATCGCTATGTCCATATTTTATATGTTGTGCAATATTATAGTATTGTAAAATTTAAATTTTCCTACCAATTTTTTTCTATTGTTCTATTAAAATTATAGGACACAGCCTATTAACCTGTTGTATCCTGTAGGATACATTGCCAATTTAAGGGTTAATAGGGTAATGTCTAAGGGTTAACAGTTTCTCAAAATAGAAAGGAATAATAATCTAATAATAATAATAATAATAATAATAATAATAATAATAATAATAATAATAATAATAATCATCATAATAATCGGAAATACAAAAATTGAACATTTATCCTTCGAAGAGGTTGAAAAATTCAAATATCTTGTAGCAACTGTAACAAATATAAATAACACTCGGGAGCAAATAATACGCAGAATAAATATGCGAAATGCGTGTTATTAATCAGTTGAGAAGCTTTTGTCATCCAGTCTGCTCTCAAAAAACCTGAAAGTATGAATTTATAAAACTTAAGCTCCTAGTTCACATTTAAATTTGGCTCATCTATCTTACTGTAATCATTACTATTCTTATATGTGTGTTATTCTGTGTTTTTGACAACCCAGGATGCCTGGGCAGACTATTTCTTGAAATAAATTATATATATATATATATATATATATATATATATATATCGGTTGTTCTGTATGGTTGTGAAACTTGGACTCTCACTTTGAGAAAGGAGCAGAGGTTAAGAGTGTTTGAGAATAAGGCGCTCGGGAAAATATTTAGGGCTAAGAGGGATGAAGTTACAGGAGAATGGAGAAAGTTACACAACACAGAACTGCACGTATTGTATTCTTCACCTGACATAATTAGGAACATTAAATCCAGACGCTTGAGATGGGCAGGGCATATAGCACGTACTGGCGAATCTAGAAATGCATATAGAGTGTTAGTTGGGAGACCGGAGGGAAAAAGATCTTTGGGGAGGCCGAGACGTAGATAGGAAGATAATATTAAAATGAATTTGGAGGTGGGATATGATTATAGAGACTGGATTAATCTTGCTCAGGATAGGGACCAATGGCGGGGTTATGTGAGGGCGGCAATGAACCTCCGGGTTCCTTAAAAGCCAGTAAGCATGACTATTCGGCGAATTAGCATTTATTATTTATTTATTTTTATTTATTTAATGTGGTAGAGATAAGGCCATCAGGCCTTCTCTTCCCCTCTACCAATATTTGAACAATAATTATTCTTCCACATCTCACGGCGTCAGTCACTTCTGTATTTCTGAACTGTAGCAGAGTGACTACTGCAGGCAATTGTTTGAAGGGATATTGAAACTTACCACATCGTACATTGGTCGAGAAAGGTAAAAATTATGTCTTTTGAGTCAAATTTTGAAGTAGAATATTTCTCTTGATAGTCCTATCCACCATGTAGAGAAAAATATTCCATATAAATATGTCATAGCAGAGCGTCCCTGAAATAATATTCCTTCTTTACATTTTGTATACAAATATTACATAATTTCCATTTAATATGTATCTCACTTTGCTGATAGGCTTTTATTACCAGTATATCTTGAAGTTCTGCATTCAACTTCATGTGACTGGAAGATTTAAATTCTGTCATGTTAAAAACCGCTCACTAAACTGTACAACACCGTTGCAAATGTTAGCACGTAATGAAACTGCTTATCTACTGTGTATATTGGTGTAATGTAGTTAAGAAAGTCATCCATCCACAGTTGCCGATATACTGTGAGTTGTTTATATGAACAGAGTAAAATATACACAGAAGACAACTAGTGAGATGATCTATATACGTGACTGCACACAACCTAAATCTATGTTTTGGTACGAACTTTCCACCTCTTATCAGATTTCACAACATTTAATGGTAAAGGAGTAACCATGGATGAATATATAATAGGATGCGAAACTTACCGATTTTCCCGTAACACATACTAGAGGCGCTATTGTAGAAAATGATCTTGCTGCCACCTGTTGGGAGGAGGGGCGTTATTACATCTAGCAGCGCACCAAGTGGCGAAAAGAGTAACTAATTACTCCATGCATTTAGCAGCGCACCTGGTGACGAAAATGTTAAACTATGCAGAAAGTATTCCCTCCCACCCTTATCGATATTGAAAACTAACCCAATTTAAAATAAAACATTTACATTTTTATCCCTCACAGCAGCTTCTACTGAAAATTCTTACCGGAGCCAACAGGAAGATAAAAGATACGATCTATTTTATACTATCCAATTAAAATATAACCAGACACAGACAAAAAAATAAAGCAAAAGGTTAAATAATTGGGATTGTATTCTTTGGGTATTTATTGTACAGCGCAATTGAAAAGTCTGCAAGAACTACTTAGATAGTTCAATTTATTATATTACTATTACTTTACAATACATTCAACAACACTATTTTTACAACGTCCATAAACATCACTGTTTAACATGCACTGTTTACACACACACGTAATATCACTTTATGTTCACTTACTAGCAAGTTTCTGTCTGCCATCTCGTCTCCTCGAGCAATATCTCGAACGGATAAATAGAGAACTCTGGGTAATGTACCCAACACGTAGTTATAATGTTCACCACCTACGACGTTGGGCGCTGATCATCTTATTTCAGCCCCCCACTGCCAGATGGTACTGACCGCAGTTTCGCATCCTATTATATATTTATCCATGGAGTAATCATAGCAACGGTGGTGCGAGAAGTTGAAAGGAAGGAAAAATGTATGAGTGCGTGGTTAGGTGTGTATGGTCACCCCTGATCTTCAGTGTGAGATTTCTTCATAGGCCCGAATTCCATTCTCTCTTATAACTAAATTATACGGAGAGCAGATCATTAAAACATTTTGTTCTGGAAGACAGCAGGTGATGCTGCTGCTTCCATCAAATCCTGGTCTTCTCTCGACACGTCATGTCAAGGCTACGAGAGCCAGCAACTTATACTTGCAATCCGAGACAGACATCAGTAAAGAAATCTTAAATCAAGCATCAGAATCATAGCTTTCCCGTAACTTGAAAGTTTTAATACACGATCTAGTGATATAGTCAACTCTGAAAAATTTGTAAGAAATCTGTATTTTCTTGTTTTTATTTCCATAGCAACGTGTACAGTATTGTACCTAATGCTCAAAGCCTTATTGCAGGATCGGGTTTATTTGTTATAAAGACGAAAATGTGACTGAAGGATGCACCAGAAGTAGACGTATGTACTGATTTTATCATATCAATAAATGTGACTAATTTATGACAGCAAATTTGTCGCTAATTTTTGCAAAAGATTCGCTATTTCTGCAAAAAATCTTAAAACGAAAAAGGGGCAATTCTTTTGAAATTATTTTAAAGAAATAGGCCTATAGCATATTAGTTTCGAAGATGTGCACTGAAAAAGAAAATGGAGAAAAATTATTTGGCAATTTTTGTTCTCTTTAATGGCATATAGGACCATTAATTTATGACTGGGGTTTTGTACAAAAATGACTTAAGTAACAATATTGATTTATAGACGGTACAAATAATAATTATTATTTTTATTAACATTTTTATTTCGCAACGAGTGTTGCAAATACAATGCCGTGTATGACATTGTTACAAATTAAGGTTGTCAGAGTATGACATTACTTACTTACTGGCTTTTAAGGAACCCGGAGGTTCATTGCCCCCCTCACATAAGCCCGGCATTGGTCCCTATTCTGAGCAAGATCAATCCAGTCTCTATCATCATATCCCACCTCCATCAAATACATTTTAATATTATCTTCCCATCTACGTCTCGACCTCCCCAAAGGTCTTTTTCCCCCCGGCCTCCCAACTAACACTCTATATGCATTTCTGGATTCGCCCATACGTGCTACATGCCCTGCCCATCTCAAACGTCTGGATTTAATGTTCCTAATTATGTCAGGTGAAGAATACAATGTGTTGTGTAACTTTCTCCATTCTCCTGTATGACATTACATAGTAAAAAAAAAAATTACAAAATTATTTTCACATTTTAACCTTAAGAACGATACCTTATTTACTTTTTAAGAAATATTTGAAAACGTTTCATTACAACCTGGTCTTACTTACTTTTTTTTAATTGGTTATTTTACAACGTTTTATCAACTACAATGGTTATCTAGCACCTGAATGAGATGACGGTGATAATGTCGGGGAAATGAGACCAGGGCCGAAAGTTACGCATTTGCTCTTAATGGGTTGAAGGAAAACCCCGGAAAAAACCTCAACCAGGTAACTAGTCCCAACCAGTGTTTGAACCGGTGTAACAAATGACTCAATTTCGGGGAGAGGGAGGAATATCTTGAAAAATAGTTCAACAATTGAGGACCTAACACTCTAAATGTGCTAAGTGCCATAAGCAACTTTCTGAGATATTGATGAAAAACACACTGACGCACGAATGAGTCACTTACAGTTGAGCTACGACGAAGACATTTTAGTATGATATTCTCATATGGTTTTTCCTCCCTTAGATTGAATAAAATGAAATTTGAAAAATTGGGACTTAACACATTTAGAATGTGTTTCTCCTTAGGATATTAAAAACTGTTGTACCTGAAAACTATATTCGTGATGCTTAGTTTGCTTACTTTCAAAGTACTCTTAGCTATGGAATATTGCTATGGGGCAACAGTGCTTTTATAAATAAGGACCTATTGCTTCAAAAAAGGACCTTAAGAATTTTATCAAATGCAGCTCTTAATGAACATTGTAAACCATTATTTGTGAAAAACAAAATCATGACTGTAATTAATTTATAGGCCTATATTCTAGAGTTAATTTTCTATGTTAAAGATAATCTTCCAACTTTAATATTAAGAAATGATATTCATTCCTATGACACAAGACAAGGAAATGTCCCCCCCCCAAAAAAAAAAACTTTTGTCAAATGTCATTGGAGGTTGCAAATAAATTTCCATCCATATTTTTAATTTAAGCAGAGCTGCTCTCAAATTTTACACCTCTAGTTGGTTAATTTTAAATCCGTTATATAATCTTGAATTTTTTTTAAATTTTACAATCTTGTAATTTAACTGACCTTGTCTATAGGCCTACATTTTGTTTTTGGACATGTAATTTAATCTGCAAAAATATTAAATTATTAATGTTAGGTCTTCAATTGCTGTATCTGTTTCAATAAATTTTCCCACGAAATTGTGTTTTCTTTCTGTAAACGGCCTTAAGGAAAGTTGCCTTCTGGACGGTCCTCGTAATTGCGCTCCAGCGGCCAAAATTTGAATAAACACTTGTTTTGACATTACTAACATGGTGGAAGGAAAAACATTAACTTTTTTATCTGCTCCCATGAGAATGTTTTCTTGTCAGCACCAAATATTTTCCCAAGCATCGTATTTTCGGACATCCTTAACATAACTAGTATTTTTCTACTAATAGTAATTTTATACCATTAGGAGAGTTCAGGATAACAGACAGGGTTTGGAATTGAACGGGTTACATTATCTTCTTGTCTATGCGGATGATGTGAATATGTTAGGAGAAAATCCACAAACGATTAGGGAAAACACGGAAATTTTACTTGAAGCAAGTAAAGCGATAGGTTTGAAAGTAAATTCCGAAAAGACAAAGTACATGATTATGTCTCGTGACCAGAATATTGTACGAAATGGAAATATAAAAATTGGAGATTTATCCCTCGAAGAGGTGGAAAAATTCAAATATCTTGGAGCAACAGTAACAAATATAAATGACACTCGGGAGGAAATTAAAAGCAGAATAAATATGGGAAATGCGTGATATTATTCGGTTGAGAAGCTTTTTTCATCTAGTCTGCTTTGAAAAAATTTGAAAGTTAGAATTTATAAAACAGTTATATTACCGGTTGTTCTGTATGGTTGTGAAACTTGGACTCTTACTTTGAGAGAGGAACAGAGATTAAGGGTGTTTGAGAATAAGGGTCTTAGGAAAATATTTGGGGCTTCTTTTTTTTTATTGGGTTGTTTTACGACGCTGTATCAACATCCAGGTTATTTAGCGTCTGAATGATATGAAGGTGATAATGCCGGTGAAATGAGTCCGGGGTCCAGCACCGATTATCCAGGCTCGTTTGAGAATAAGAAAAATCCTAAACCAGGTCTTAGGAAAATATTTGAGGGTGTGGACTTTTGGGGCTAAGAGGGATGAAGTTACAGGAGAATGGAGAAAGTTAAACAACGTAGAACTTCACGCATTGTATTCTTCACCTGACATAATTAGGAACATTAAGTCCAGACGTTTTTGAGATTGGCAGGGCATGTAGCACGTATGGGCGAATCCATAGATGTATATAGAGTGTTAGTTGGGAGGCCTGAGGGAAAGAGACCTTTGGGGAGGCCGAGACGTAGATGGGAGGATAATATTAAAATGGATTTGAGGGAGATGGGATATGATGGTAGAGAGTGGATTAATCTCACAGGATAGGGACCAATGGCGGGCTTATGTGAGGGTGGCAATGAACCTTCGGGTTCCTTAAAAGCCAGTAAGTAAGTAAGTAATTTTATTACTACTATTATTATCCCTGGAGTCCTTGCATTGCCTCGGCGGTACATGCTCCAATTTCCTCCACTTACAAAGACTGATAGATGGTTAGATTTACACTAGTGGATATCACCAGAACGCAAGATGTCATTAACAAGGATTAAATATCAAAACTTTAAGTAAGATCGTGGACCCCATGTAACGTCAGATACTCCCCGGATTACAGGATTGAGTTCTTCCACGTGAAGAGGTCCAGCCAGGTGTCGCGGATCACTGGCAGCATCTCGTGTTCGTGCCCCGGGCAGCGCTGTGCTCGGCCTTGGCTGTTTTATTGTAGCAGGTGCGAGCCCGCCTCGGCCCGCGGCCGGCACGCGACTACGCTGACCTCCACAACTGCGTATAGGGGGCGCGTACGTGCATGTATTCTTCCTCTCAATTCGGGCAATGAAGTCTGAAGCCTTCACACATTTCCGCGGTTTATCGCACCAAGAGATCGGAGTGAAATCTTCCATCGATGTTCCTGACGGACTAAGAGGCGAGTTTTTTTTAACAGGTCTATTGCTTGTAACCTGAAATTATCACCATATTCATTACTCGAGCATTGAAAAACATCTGTAGCCCAAAATGGTCGTTAAATAAAGTTCCAGTTAACTGTACGTTCTAATTTCCTCACTAATGGTCTCATGAATTAATGAGTTGCTGACTCGACTCACTGAACTCATCCACACCTGTCATTTTCTCAGTTTTATTTAATTATATGTCAATAAATAATAGTACACAACTCATTAAAACTTCCGTTAGTTGTACCACAAAAAACTTCAGCGACTTCATGATTCGACTCACTAAAAATGAATCATAATCTTAATTTGGAGTCTTGCAACGATATTTTTTGCATTGAAAATACAGAGTAAATTTATTTTGTGCGAGATCTTGCTTTGCTTGGTTTCCTGAAAAACCCGAAAGTCTAAAATTCCAATTCAGTATTCCCAACCTTTACAATTCCCCTCTTCTTACCGAGTCTTTTTAGGCAACGATATTTTTTTAGTAATTGAAAATAAAGAGTAAATTTATTTTTTTTAAGGGCTTTGCGTATTGTTTCATTGCAGGCCAATTCCAGATAACTAAGAAAAAGGATATCACTGCCTGCTGGAATGAAAACATTTTAAAGCAACAATGTTGAAGATAGATATTTTTGTTTTGCAAATTTGCCGTCATTGAACAGAAACCATGGAGATTTCATTGCAACTACTGTAATTAGTTCAGGTATAAAAACGATCTTCGCACAAAATAATGTACGATACACGAGCGGTATGTTTTCTTTCAATTCTCGAAAAAAAAAAGCTCAACTACGAAAATACATGAAAATGAAGATGCCGCTTTATTAGAAGGTTTGCGTATAGGAATTAGATAACTAAGAAAGAGGATAGCAATGGCCAAGAAACATGGACATCATCTGTAGTCCTCTGAAAAAAACAACTGACGAAAATAAATGAAGTGCTTTGTGTGGAGCTTGATAGACATTACGCATTTGATATTTGAAATGTGGATATGGAGAAGAATGGAACGTGTGAAGTGGACAGACAGAATAAGAAATGAAGCTGTGTTGGAAAGAGTGGGTGAAGAAAGAATGATGCTGAAACTGATCAGGAAGAGAAAAAGGAATTGGTTGGGTCAGTGGATAAGAAGAAACTGTCTACAGAAGGATGCACTGGAAGGAATGGTGAACGGGAGAAGAGCTCGGGGCAGAAGAATATATCAGATGATAGACGACATTAAGATAGATGAATCATATGCAGAGACAAAGAGGAAGATAGAAAATATGATAGATTCTCACTCATGCAAAAATTATTATGAACTGACGTTAGATTCTTGCAAATAGCAAAACTCCCAAATTAAGGGGTATGCTTTGCGCAATTCACTTGTTAAGACATCGTAGCACACACCCAGGACAAGAAACGGGAGTTACATTTCTACTTCTTGCCTGGAATCGAAAAGCCAACCTATGGATTTTCAACCAGGTGAGCTACCATTTAAGCCACGAGAAAGAAAACTTGTTTTGTGAATTATAATGACATTCAACAGTTCATTTACAAGTATTCTTGGTCTGACAATTTCAACGAAAAATAAAGATAATCTGACGCTGTTTCACAGACTGACTTAAAAGTCATGGAAGCAATGATCTTCAGTGACACACTCATGTATATTTAACGGAACAATAATTTTTTTTTAAATTTTACTTGGTTATTTAACGACGCTATATCAACTACGATGTTATTTAGCGTCGATGGATTTAATGGTAGCGAGATGAGAACGAGGATTCGCCATAGATTACCTGACATTTGCCTTACGGTTGGGGAAAACCTCGGAAAAAACCCAATCAAGTAATCAGCCCAAGCGGGAATCGAACCCGCGCCCGCGCGCAACTCCGGATCGGCAGGCAAGCGCCTTAACCGACCGAGCTACGCCGGTGGCTGGAACAATATATACAAGTGCAGTTCGGAAATATATTGATTGACCCTTATACAAATCTCGTTACACATTATCACTAAATGAAACAGTGAAATGATTTCAACTCCCTCATTGCTGTACTTTTTCAATATGAAATTAATTCTAGCATGTTTTCTGTTCCAGGATCGCCAGAAGCGTCATACATGTCTCACCAACTGTAAGTAACCATATGCTTTAAACTTGACATTTCTCGAAAGATTTCTTGATAGTCTAATATTAAGATACTTATAATAAATTAGAAAGAGATCATACTGAAAAATTGTCTAGTGCGATGAACTGCAAAAATATCATGAGAGACGAAAAATCATTACCTCAACGACATCACAGTGGTGGTGATCGCCGAAAATAACATTCCTATAATTACCAACACCATCACAATCACAGTCGTTAAAAAAACAACACCAATTACTGTTACCATAATTTATTTATATATATATAGTATTATAATGTGCCGAAGTACATATGATATTTCCATGCAGATATTCTGCGTCATCATATGATTTAAGACGGCTCTTATTCCGTCGGATCCCGGCCAACTAGTCACTCATTACGAGTGCACCTCAGCACATGTATGGACTTCGGTCCTAGGTTCATAGATATCTATGACGTAGTGCAGAGGGCGGCCACTAGAGGGAACCCAAGAGTTGGAACATAAAAGTGAGACGATTCTTCCGACGCCGGGGTGGAATCCGGTGTGGCTTAGTGGATAAAGCGTCAGCACGTAGAGCTGAAAACCCGGGTTCAAATCCCAGCGCCGGAGAGAATTTTTCTCCGTTCCATTACTCTTTCATCGTATAATTTATTTAGTTGTTTCGTATCACGTTTCATTTCAATTATACAGAGTGGTTAAAAATATTTCTACAAATTTCGGAGGTAATTTTTCCGTTTCAAGGAACATTAAATAATTTAGTAATGGAGCGGCATAAGCGAAGCACATTACACAGATAATGGAGCGAGACGGACCTTGTGGAAAACGACGAGGCACGAAGTTCATCTTACATTTTTGTTTCCATGGTGCCAGGAGACACTACAGAGTAAACTTTACATGTCCAAACATTACAATAATTTTTCTTTCTTGAAATTCAAATACAGACGTTTCAAGCGAAAGTTACTTTGTGGTTGTATGGAGACCATTGTCATGAGTTCGAGTCCCATCTAATGCACGGATGTTTGTCCGTTGTCAGTGCTGTGTTCTCTGTTGCCTCAGTCGGAGGTCCATATCAGTGCTGAAGCCATGTCGCTGGCGCTACACAAAATGTGCGTCTAGTATAAAATACCTGAAAGGGAGGCCAAGGCCCTTCGAAGGTTGTAGCGCTATGGATTATTTATAATGAGAAACTAAAAGTGCCCCTCGCCATGCATGCGTTCCCATTTCTTAGTTTCACGATGTTGATTTACATATCACTGAACACAGGTCCGTCAACATGCTGCCAACAAGCAGTTAACTGCTGTTATTGTCCACTGTCGGGGCACGAGCCGGGCCCTCATGAGGGTGCCCGTATGTCTTTACATGTCGGCAAATTGCAGCACATGAAGCCTACTTTACTCAGCTACAACAAGCCGTTTAATAGGCTGTTGGTATTATGCATTTAACCACAATTTTTATTATAGCAGTTATTCAGTGTATGAGAGATGTTGAAATTAAGATTTCAGAAAAGTGCTGAAATAAGTACATTTGTTATATAGGTATTTAAAGACACTGTACCAATTATGAAGTTCTCTAATTTAATAATAGCGAGGTAGTATATCTGCAAAATGAAACCTAGGATTCGACGTTAGATTCATCTTACACAGTGGCGGTCATTAGAAATTAGAGCAGGCCCAAAAATGAAAAAATAGTAATTTGCTTACAATCACAAAGCATTTCACAATATTGAACGTTAACAAAATGCGCGGATTTTTAATGACTAAGTAGTATTTGTGGAGCTGGAAAAGGCTTCGACAGAATATATTGGAATAAACTTACGTTGATCCTGAAGAAAATCGGTGTGGATTGGAAAGAGAGAAGGTTATCTTTTTATGAAACAACGAGTAGAATTCAGGATAGTAGAAGAAATGTCAGAGGGAAGCGGAATAGGGAAAGGGGTACGAGAAGCATGCTATTTAAACATATCCTGTTCAATATCTACTTCAGGGATTTAGTGAAGAACTGTTTTAGAGAGGTGATAGTAGGAGGAAGAAGAATAAAGTGCATAAGATTTGCTGCGTTGTTAGCAGAAGAGGAGATGATACTAAGGGATATGCTACTGAAGCTAAATGATAGTTGTGAGCAGTATGGGATGAAGATAAATGCAAATAAGACGAAGACCATAGTTATCGGAGGCAGGGAAAAGCTGGAAAGAAATTAAAGCGTTGGCGAACAACAATAGAGTACGATGGCGTGCTTTCATCAAGGCCCTATGCTTCCCTGCGGAGTGACCAGGACTACTACTACTACTACTACTACTACTACTACTACTACTACTACTACTACTACTACAGTTATCGGAACAAAAGTAAAGAAAGTAAACTTGCGAATTCGAAATGAGGCAGTGGAAAAAGTGGACAGCTTCAAATACTTGAAGTGTATTGTAAATAGTAACATGAGTGTCTGCCAGGAAGTCAAAAGGATGATAGCAATGGCAAAGGAAGCTTTTAATAGAAAAAGGAGCATCTTCTGCAGACCTCTTGGGAAAAGAACCAAGGAAGAGACAGGTAAATTGCTTTGTGTGGAGTGTTGTATTGCATGGGAAAGAAACATGGACTTAACGACGAAGTGAAGAGAAATAACTTGAAGCATTTTAAATATGGATATGAAGACGAATGGAGCGTGTGAAATGGACAGACAGAATAAGAAATGAAGCTGTGCCAGGAATAGAGGACGAAGAAGAACAATCCTGGAACTGATCACGAAGAAAAAAGGGAAATGATTGGGTCACTGCATCAGAAGAAATTGCTACTGAAGGATGCACTGGAAGCAATGGTGAACGGGAGAGGAGTTCGGAGCAGAAGATATCAGATGACAGACATCATTAAGACATATGGATCATATGAGGACACTAAGAGGAAGGCGGAGTTCGATCCGGTGCTGTGAATGCTGCCCCGGCGTAGCTCAGTGCTAGAGCGCTCAGTTCATAGAACTGAGGGTCCTGGGTTCGATCCCCAGTGCCCTAGCGAATTTTTCTCCATTATTAATAAATAATAGTCCCGCGCCGTGGCGTCGTGGTCTAAGGCATCCTGCCTAGGACTCGCGTTACGGAATGCGCGCTGGTTCGAATCCTCAAAGGGGAAGAAATTTCAGCCAGTGTATGGGACCGGTGCCCACCCAGCATCGTGATGCACATGGGGAGCTACAATAGATAGCGAAAATCCAGTTTCGCAGATCAGCTATAACGGCTGGGGGGATCATCGTCCTAACGACACGATACCTCCATTCTGGTTGGATGAACGTCCACCTCTGTTTCGGCATGTGGACGTGAGCCAGGCAGCCGGCTGGTCGGTCTTGGCACTTCATGGGCTGTAGCGCTATGGATTTACTTTATTAATAAATAATAACCTCAACAGAAAATTCTGTAGGATCAAATAATGAATATCATTGATATAGATAAGGTAGGTGTCCCTGATATGGCCATGTTAAGGTTTGAGAATTTTTCTAGCCGCCATTTTGAAAAAAAAATGTAAACCACTTTTTTCTTACTTGTTCTCAGTCTAATGGACTTTCTTAAAACAATTTCCTTTCCCCATAAAAATAGCTTTAATTGTCCAAAAAGTCCCAAATTCCAAAAGTCTCCTAGTCGCCATATCAGGAACATGTGCACATGATTGGCAACCCTTGTTCCATGTTCTACAAATCGTGATTGTTTTCAGTTTGATAGCGCATTTATGTTATAATTAAATTATTTTGGTGTAAAATGAATAAAAATGACACTTAATAATATATTTTTTTTTTAATTCAAAAGTGTAGTCAAAGCAGATTTTTTCATAAAAAAAATTAAGTTGTTTTTCTTAAAATACAAAAT
This sequence comes from Periplaneta americana, assembly GCA_025594305.2. NCBI lineage: Eukaryota > Metazoa > Arthropoda > Insecta > Blattodea > Blattidae > Periplaneta > Periplaneta americana. Next base: position 193,375,609 of record JAJSOF020000005.1, read on the forward strand.
GTTTGCGTAATCCCAACTATAAGGCATGTAAATTTGTCAGATGAAAAAATAAAAGTGAAATGAACTTGATATGGCCATGGTGCATTTGATATGGCCATATCAGGAGCAGGTAAGCTTTCACGAAAATCGTTTGATTATGAACAACTCGTAAAAGATACGCCATCAACTACAACACCAATCAACAGAACATTAAAAACTGAATGGAATACGATGTTTTTCATGAAACAAGTCTTTGAAAAACATGCATAAAACAAAGGAGACTTACCAATAGAAAAATAAGAAGAGGTCACATGAAAACAGCAAAACAGGCAACTGACGCCATATTGCTCAACCTGACTGGATGGAAAACGATCAAGTGACATACCAGGATGTCCTTTCACTGGATGCTGCTGCAATTTAGCGGATTTTTTGGTTAACTAACTCACAATAGGGGTGGCCATATCAGGAACATGGCCATAATAGGAGCACCCACCTTATTTCCAGTTGTCATGAAAGAATCTTTCAGTTTTCGGTATTTACCTTTCGAAAAATCACCAGCCTTATTTACAACATTATATTTCACCAATTTTTTAAAATAGTAGTAATTAACAGAGGGAACTAATTGCTTAGGCGTAATAAGCGTCATCTAACAGTAATCACGTATGATTTATCGGAAAATTAATCCGAAGTTCCTGCAATTAATTATAGGCGTCATTTTACTGAGAGTTTCACAGCACGGAGATCATGTAACTGTAATTTCATTATTTGGCAACATAGACCAAATAAACTGATGCTATGGCTTGTATTTCATATCCATTAGTTGTCGTATGTTACACTAGCTTCCTTTTCGCTCTATGCCTTGAGTTTTATTTAAAAGATATTTTTCACTCCTCTTTTAATAATAATAATAATAATAATAATAATAATAATAATAATAATAATAATAATGGAAAAAAAGGAGTATAACGGTACAGTACATCAGTTATTCATAGATTTCAAAAAGGCGTATGACTCGGTTAAGAGGGAAGTAATATATGATATTCTTATTGAATTTGGTATTCCCAAGAAACTAGTTCGATTAATTAAAATGTCTCTCAGTGAAACATACAGCAGAGTAAGTATAGGTCAGTTTCTATCTGATGCTTTTCCAATTCACTGCGGGCTAAAGCAGGGAGATGCACTATCACCTTCACTTTTTAACTTCCTCTAGAATGTGCCATTAGGAAAGTTCAGGATAACAGGCAGGGTTTGGAATTGAACGGGTTACATCAGCTTCTTGTCTATGCGGATGACGTGAATATGTTAGGAGAAAATACACAAACGATTAGGGAAAACACGGAAAGTTTACTTGAAGCAAGTAAAGCGATCGGTTTGGAAGTAAATCCCGAAAAGACAAAGTATATGATTATGTCTGTGACCAGAATATTGTACGAAATGGAAATATAAAAATTGGAGATTTATCCTTCGAAGAGGTGGAAAAATTCAAATATCTTGGAGCAACAGTAACAAATATAAATGACACTCGGGAGGAAATTAAACGCAGAATAAATATGGGAAATGCGTGCTATTATTCGGTTGAGAAGCTCTTATCATCCAGTCTGCTGTCCAAAAATCTGAAAGTTAGAATTTATAAAACAGTTATATTACCGGTTCTTCTGTATGGTTGTGAAACTTGGACTCTCACTCTGAGAGAGGAACATAGGTTCAGGATGTTTGAGAATAAGGTGCTTAGGAAAATATTTGGGGCTAAGCGGGATGAAGTTACAGGAGAATGGAGAAAGTTACACAACACAGAACTGCACGCATTGTATTCTTCACCTGACATAATTAGGAATATTAAATCCAGACGTTTGAGATGGGCAGGGCATGTAGCACGTATGGGCGAATCCAGAAATGCATATAGAGTGTTAGTTGGGAGGCCGGAGGTAAAAAGACCTTTAGGGAGGCCGAGACGTAGATGGGAGGATAATATTAAAATGGATTTGAGGGAGGTGGGGTATGATGATAGAGACTGGATTAATCTTGCACAGGATAGGGACCGATGGCGGGCTTATGTGAGGGCGGCAATGAACCTTCGGGTTCTTAAAAGCCATTTGTAAGTAAGTAAGTAAGTAAGTAAATAATAATAATTTATTTATTTAATCTGGCAAAGCTAAGGCCAGTAGGCCTTCTCTTCCTCCCAGCCAGACTCTAATTCTAATTGAATACAATTGCTTACATAGTTATTACATTAATATCTAAACCATAAACAACATGAATAGTACATTATGCAACTAGCCTATAATGGTAGTATTTAAGACGCAAGTATGTTTGTTTATGAAACGAGCGCAAGCGAGTTTCATAATTTTCATACGAGCATCTTAATTGCCATTATAGGCAAGTTTCATACGACTTTTTGTGCTCGACCATATTTATAACTTGAAATTATTCATGTTTTCATGTTATGGTTATGTTAAGTGACGAACGGAACTGACCTGAATTGTGAGATGTGCGCAGACGCGAAAGTATTGATTTTTTCCGAGGCACGAATATCATTGACCTTGAATAACCTAGAGAACATTAGTCTTGATATAACCTTGAAATTGAATTCGACATTGAAAAACGAGATGACAAATTGAATTTATTTGAATATTATTTACAATTAACGCTAATTATTATAGTAACAGAACATAACCTTCTGCGACAGTATTGGGTTTCCGGCCTGCGTGACGTTTTGCTAGTTGTGTTTCGATTGCATATCAGCGAATAATCGAAAACCTGAACTTTAATGAATAGGTGTACTTTAATGACATGCATTAAAGGACTGCTACCAGGTGTATAATTACTTCATTTCGGCATGGTCGAGCATAAAGTAAATAATGAAAGTTGGATAAGTAATGTTAGTGTGACAATAATAAACATTGGTAAGAAATAGTTATAATAATAATAATAATAATAATAATAATAATAATAATAATAATAATAATAATAAGTAGTAGTAATAATAATAATAATAATAATAATAATAATAATAATAATAATAATACCGTACGGACCCGAATATAAGCCGCAATTTTTTTCCAATTTTCACTGCAAAAAATCAGGGTGCGGCATATATTGGCTACGTGCGCTTTTACAGACCATGTGCTGTTAAAAATTGCGGTATGATCATTTGCAACAATACAGCTATCGTCTGTAAGCGAAACTGGCGGCATTTCATGACGCAACAATGCGAACTTTTACCTGACGTTAAAAGTGTGTTTAATTATTGTTTCGTAAGCTTGTACATTTCAGTACAGTTTCAATAAGAAGTTGGATACTGGTAAGAAAACCTGTTTTACGCCGATATGAATGATCATTTAGAGCGAAAAGCACCATCAAGCCAAGGAATTTGACGTAGTTACAATGCAGGCTTCAAACTTGCAGTTATGCGTTATGCCAAAACCAAAACCAACAAAGAAGCCGGAAGAAAGTATGAATTGGACGAATCTAATGTGCGACGTTGAGTTGCTTCAGAAGAAAAATGGAAAAAAAAAGTAGTTTCAACAAAAGAATCGTTGAGAGGACCAAAATTTGGCAAATATCCGGAACTTGAAGCTAGGGTTCTTTCCTACGTGCAAGATGAGGAAATGTGGGATGCCTATCTCACGAGAAATAATCCAACTGAAGAAAATAGTGAGAGTGAGAGTGATGAAGTGAATAATGACAGTGATGACAGTGAATAATGACAGTGATGACAGTGAATAAGACATAATGGTAATGTGTTAGGTACCAGTGTACTGTACCATACGTTAGGGAAAAATGTTTACACGTAAATATAAGAAAATAAATGTTTCTTCCCTTAATCCGAGTGCAGCTTATATTCGTGTATAAAACTTTTTTATTTTCCCCCTCGAATATTAAAGGTGTGGCTTATATCCGGGGGCGGCTTATTTTAGGACCAATACGGCAATAATGAGATAATTTAGATATTTATCTGTGATATATATAACCATTAAACATTGAGAAACCTGAAACAGCTATTATTGTTAACAAGAATTGTTAGAAAAATATTTCGTTAGTCTATTCTTAAATTAGTTTGATGTCTTTTAGTACTAGGGACAAGGAATGCAGTTGTCTCGATTTGCGTGGCCCCCTAAACAGGACCACGTCACGACGACCGTATATTTGGATAGGCACTCACTTTTCGGGGCAGCCTGTGCCGTGCCAGTGGGCCGGGTCGCGGATCCGCGGACCTCGGCGGCAGGTGCTGTGGTCCTTTTCATCTGCTGGCCGGCAGCTGCTCGCCTTGCCATCTGCCTTATCACCGAATCACCAGCTTTTTCTACACTTGCTGATGTATCATGCACATTCCAAATGTCTGCGCAGAGATGACAATTCAGGCACGTTCGGTTTTTAGTATTACGTTTGTACGTCGAGAAGGAACTGAACGGACATTTATCGTAGCTTCAAAGAAAGCTTCATTTCTTGAACATTAGTAGAGGTACGATTTTATGGTGAACCACGAAAAAGCGAAATGTGTTAATATGCATAATAAAAGGTTATATTAATCATTTAAATGGCTCCTAACTGATATTACGTAATTATATGATCGCGATAAGACACGAAATATATTTTTATCACGAAATCCCTTATATACACACTGATCCGTTTGGGTATTTATTTATTTATTTATTTATTTATTTATTTATTCTGGTGTAGATAAGGCCATCAGGCCTTCTCTTCCACAACACCAGGAATACATATACAATAATAGAAATAAACAGAAAAAAATACTTAGAAAGCATGATGGAATATTCAGATTGTCAATTTCTATAAATGAATACAATATAATATTTTATTACTCAGTCAATGACAAATCAAAGTAAAATAATGACTTAGTTTATAGTCATTAAGTTTATATACATGAATTACAAAATTGCGAACGTTTTCGCCTATTCAGGCATCCTCAGGCAGAGTTATGTAATATCTCATTGTCATATACGTAGCTATTGGTGATGAGTACTATTTAAAATTAATTATGTATAGGACATCTGCATTATTAAAATGTAATATTACAGGTAATAAACTTAAATAATGTTAAAAAATGTTAAAAACCACCAATAGCTACGTATATGATATTGAGATATTGTATAACTCTGCCTGAGGATGCCTGAATAGGCGAAAACGTTCGCAATTTTGTAATTCATGTATATAAACTTAATGACTATAAACTAAGTCATTATTTTACTTTGATTTGTCATTGACTGAGTAATAAAATATTATATTGTATTCATTTATAGAAAAAAATACACTATATACAAAGTAAAACTACACAAGAAATAAAGAGAGAGAAAAAAACACTATAAACAAAGTAAAGCCACACAAAAATACACACAAGTTGCAGTCACACAAACTTTAAATGAGTGATTAAGTATCATAATTAATTATATTCTAACTAATTAACTAACATAAACAAGAAACTTGCAATTTTAATCTAGATTAAAAAAGAAAAAGAAAAAAAAACACAAATCAATACTTCTAGCAATACCTAAAAACATTAACTAAGACAAAATTTTCCAATTTAATTTTAATTGTGATAAAGTCCGGCATTCCCTGACGTCATTAGGTAACGAATTCCAGAGGCGAGGTATTTCTACAGTATAGGACAGCGTTGTCAGACACAGCCTAAACGGAGCGGAGCGCTCCACTATAACTGGTTGCGAGCTCCGGTGCTTCCACAGACATAAGCAAGTTCACGCTCCGACTGGACGTCTCTAGCACCACAACAGGTTTCGGAGCTTACAACTCTGACACTGCTGGTATAGAAGAATGAGTATAAAGACGTTCTATGATGAGGTGTAGAAAGAAGACCTTGATGTCGGTTTCGAAGAGTTGTAAGAAATTGAAAGCGCGATAACAGATAATTCGGAGTAGAAGTATGTATGATTCTATGGATAATATCAATTTATTATTATAAAGCTGTAATGATAGTATGAGAAATTTCTTGCTGGTAATAGTCGTAGTTGCAAGGATATATCGTGCAACAAGCAAAATAGAAAGACTTCATGGATTTTCGCTATTACAGTGCCTTCAAATATAATATTAGGTCTACATGATAAATGTATTATTCTTATTACTTTACTTGCCGTATTTTAGGCAACAGTACATTGATTAAACGCTTTTTAAAATAAATATATCATTTAAATAATATTACGAAGTACTTAACTATCAGTTGGCAATTTTAAATCACCTTCTGTACTATTAAAAATAAAAGTCCGCCGAGTTAGCTCTGTGGTAGCGTGTCTGCCTTCAGACTAGCCAGCCCGGGTTCAATTCCCGGCGGGGTCAGAAATTTTAATATAAAAGAGAGAAGGCATATGTTACTGTTGATAGTGATTCGTCCGTCGGATAGGGACGTTAAGCTTGGCAGCCCCCTTTGTGCTATTCGACAGGAGTAGGCTACGTGCCAGCACCGGGTTTCCCCTTCTCCCTTCCTCATCATCATCACTCATTCCAGACACTACACTTACACATACACTCACCCTAGTACACGACATAACTCTCTTCACATATACACATCATGTACAGTGCGAACCGCCAACGTGGTGTACAACTAGAAAATGGGTCACAGTTCTGCCATCTATCCGCAGCATGCAGAACCCAAATCACGCAAATGAAATGGGTGGGCATTGGACACACACACACACACTATTAAAATATACAATGCATGTGTTATGGTTAGCCTAAACCGCATTTGTAAATCTTTTTCATCCATTGCATTAAAATAATCTTGTCTTTTGGAAATTATTCTCACCTATCTCGGTAAGAAATCATGATTTTCAAATATCAAGTCCATCATTCTCGTTATGACGAAAATTATCTTCGGAGGATTAATTGTTTAAATGACCAAATAGCCTATTGACAAATTAACTTAAATGTAGTTTAATGAGAGTTTAAAGCTCAATTTGTATTGATGAAATGCATTGTCCCTTTAAGTGTGAATTAAACTGACTTTAAGTAACAATTAAAGTTAAATATGTTTGGTGAAATTCTGCCCTGACTCAACCTCGGTGCAGTTCTGGAAATTTGGCAATGAGAAAAATCCCGACATCACTCGGGAATGAACCCAGGAGCTTACAGTCAGTAGCCATTTGCTCTACCAACTGAACTACCCAGCCGCAAAGAATAAAAACATGGTGTATTTCCTCCATTTCTTTGCATCCATTGTAATGTAGCTGTAGCAGTGTAACTTGGTCTGAATAGAATTCACCCGGTGGAAAGCTGTCCTTGACTTGTTTGATCAGGTCGTGACTATTTTCCACAGCTTGGGGCTCGCGTGAGATCCTCACAACTGCTTTCATTGGGATTTCGTAGTTTCGTAGCTGGCAAGGAGAGATAACATCGGCTTGGCCAATAGAACAAGAAGCTGCTGGTTCTTCGAATGGTAACCCATTTCCTACCACAGTGCCTCACAGCTAGCCCGAAGACCATCGTGTGTCGAAGCAAGGACCGCTTTAAAGAACTTACAAAAATCTGCGGAACTGCAGTCTAGTATATACAATCACGAAGCTCAATACGTAGTAAATATGCAGCCATAGATAGTTTAACTACTAGGATCGCTACTATCGCCTCATTAAAGACAATACGAAATAGTACCTGCACAGTCTATTGTTCCTAGTATCCCCATAAACTCAAGCTTCGTGACTATATATACTAGACTGTGATATTACGTTGTTATCTATACTAATAATAAATCTGTAGCCGAAATTTTTCTGGTAATTTTCGATTTTCCAAAAATAATTGGTCCTAACATATATAATAAACCACCCTGAAACCGAAAATCGATTTTTTGAAATTTTTGTTTGTATGTCTGTCTGTCTGTCTGTATGTTTGTTACCTTTTCACGTGATAATGGCTGAACGGATTTCGATGAAAATTGGAATATAAATTAAGTTCGTTGTAACTTAGATTTTAGGCTATGAGGCATTCAAAATACATTATTTAAAAGGGGGTTATAAGGGGCCTGAATTAAATAAATCAAAATTTCTCGCTTATTATTGATTTTTGTAAAAAATGTTACATAACAAAAGTTTCTTTAAAAATAATTTACGATAAGTGTTACTCCTTGAAAAATTTTGATAGGACTGATATTTAATGAGATAAATGAGTTTTAAAATTAAAATAACTGCCATCTAAGGCCGTGTAATGAATTAAAAAACAAATTACTTCGTCTATAAGGGGCCTTGGACAGCAACAATCGAAAGCTATGAAAGATAGCCTACAGATAATGTTTCTGTGTTTGTATGAAGTAATATCGGAAGCTAAATTAACCGATTTGTATAATTAATTATTAATTCACCATTGGAAAGTGTAGTTTCTCTAAATGGACATAATTCTGTAATGTTATTACAGTAACTTCTGAGTGAATCGAGGGCAGGTAAGATTAAAATAGCTTCTTATGCACAGAAAACTTGATAGGCTATTCTGTACATTCGTCTCCTGTATTTCCTAAAATAATTTTTATGACCAAATGAGTGGTCTCTGGATCAAAATGATCGCATTTTAATTATGCAAATACAATTTAAATTAAGTAACATAATAAACGAGTTATCCTTATACCAAACACGAATGTTCCCTGGATCAAATGTCCTATTTTAATTATGTAATTACTTTATATTTATTTCTAACGGGTGCAGCGGAGCGCACGGGTACGGCTAGTATTGAAATAAACCTGTACTTACTTTCTCATAGGTACTTTGTTCTACTGATTTTGTAATGTCTAAACAAGTGCTTATACAAATTTTGCTCATTCGACCGCAATTACGAGGGCCGTAAGTTCCCTGGTGCCGTTTGCAGAAAGAAAACACAATTTCATGGAAAGATTTATTGGCACAGATATAGCAAATGTTGAGTTATTTTTCAACATATTCCTCACCGGAATTAATACATTTGTCATAACGTGGGATCAACTTTTGTATCTCTGTCATAGAAGTCTGTCGCCTGGGATCGGAACCAGTGTGTGACAGACATCTGCACCTCTCTGTCGATCCCATTTTGTAAATTGTAAATATTATTAAAACCTAATTGTTTTATTATCTCTGAAAGTTTCAGTGTTACATTAATTCACAGGGCTAACTGCTTCGAAGCTGGGTACCTGGTTATAATGAAGTGCATAGGTAGCAATATAACATGGGGGCATGAGATAGTTACTCTGCCTGCCATAATAAATTCACTTCAATTAAATTCCCCAATGTAAAAAAAAAACCTACTTTCTCATACTTTGTTCTACTCATTTTCTAACAACTCACAAGCAAACATTCTCATGGGGGTAGATATTAGTACATTATGCAACGAGCCTATAATGAAGGTAATTAAGAAGCGAGTATGGATATTTATGAAACGAGCGCAAGCAAGTTTCATAATTTTCATACGAGCTTCTTAATTACCATTATAGGCGAGTTTCATACGACTTTTTATGCTCGACCATATTTCTAACTTGATATTATTAATTTTCTTTATATCTGACCTTGGCCAATGTCCCGTATGTTGTGAGATGTGCGCAGACGCGAAAGTATTGACTTTTTCCGAGGAACAGATGTTTACATTGACCTTGCTAGGCCATAAGAACCTACAGAGATAACATTAAAATTAAATTAGACATTGAAAAACGAGATGACAAATTGAATTTATTTGAATATTATTTACAATTGACGCTAATTATTATATTAACAGAACATAACCTTCTGCGACAGTATTGGATTTCCAGCCTCCGTGACTTTTCGCTAATTCTCTTTCGATTGCATATCCGAGAATAATCGACACTTGCGGTTTTATAATGGTAGAAAGCTGACCTGTCATTGGCTGAACAGTTGTAACCTGAGTCGTCATTGGCTGAAAGACATGACCTTTATTGAGTAGGTGTACTTTAATGACATACATTAAAGATCTGCTACCAGGTGTATAATTACTACATTTCGACATGGTCGAGCATAAAAACTTATTCTGTTTTCTTCTACCATGTTAATAATGTCAAAACAAGTGCTTATACAAATTTTGGCCATTCGACCGCAATTACGAAGGCCGTAAAATAAGTTTCCCTGGGGCCGTTTACAGAAAGAAAACACAATTTCATGGAAAGATTTATTGGAACAGTTACAGCAATTGTTGAGCTATTTTTCAACATATTCCTCATCGGAATCGATACATTTGTCATACCGTGGGGTCAACTTTTGTATCCCTGTGTCGTAGAAGCCTGCCACTTGGGATCGGAACCAGAATGTGACAGCCATCTGTCGATCCCATTCTGTAAGTTGTAAATATTATTCAAACCTAATTGTTTTATTATCTTGGAATTTATAACAATTGGAAGTTAAGTGTGTGCAATCATCCCACTCCTCCCTGTTCTTACAATTAGAATTAGAATTAGGCACGATATCCCATGAAGGGCAAGGGCCTCCTGACTATGCAGGGTGGCTTGTCAAGCAGTTACCTGTTAGCCACTCCGGGAATGATGGTCACTTTTGTAATGACATATCTGAAGAGTCCACTGTTCACTAGTCACTCTTTAGGTTGAAAGTCACTTTGTGATTAGTTTCCATTGTTGTCGGTCTTTCGCTGTTCTTGACCATAGATGGCCGAATCTTGCTCTAAGTTCGTCTGCCCATCTTGTCTTCTGTCTTCCAGCGTTCCATTTGAGCGTATTCCGAATCTCACCGGTGAGCAATCCGATGGCATCACGGTGTTCCGAATTCCACCGATGACGTCATTGATGCTCCACCGGTGTCGCACCGGTGCCATCAGCTTGCAGAGGTGGTGGCAGTCTCCATCAGCCGCCATCAGTGAATCTGATTGGTTCTTGTATAGAGCGGGAATTAGCAGACGAATAACATCGTGCACCGTTGTGTCATGGTGGTGTGTTCTGCTTTAGTTCTGCTGTATTGTTTGTAATGAGCACAACGTAAAAACAATATGTTAATGGCTTATGAGCGAACATGTCAACGGACCAGTTATTACTACCGGTTCAAGAAATAAGTTCTTTATGATCTCTTTTCTTTGAACGAAATGGCAGTACGAAAATTTCGCAAAATTTTGCTAGCTTAGCACAGATAAACACTTACACGGTCGCCATGACAGCATCGATTCTTCCAGCTGTTTTGTTCCTTATTTTCGTTGCAACGTGACGTCATTGATCCCACCGGACGGGTGAGATTCGGAATACGCTGTTTGCCAATCCTTAGGTCCCATGTCGTAAGGATGTGTGTCCACCGGTTCTTGTTGAATCGCATCACGTGTCCTGCCCATTTCTTCTTCAGCTTATCGGCCGTCTTTGCTGCGTCTTTGAGGTGTGTTTGTCTTCTTGTGTCTTCGTTACGTAGTCCGTGTCTGAGTGTGATGTTCAGCATCTTCCTCTCCATTTTCCGTTGGCACTTTCTCAGCATGTCCCGCTCTCTTTCCGTTAGAGACTATTAAGGCTGATTCACAATTAACCGGGAATGAAAACGACAACGAGATCGAGAATGGAAATAATGTTAAAATAAATGTATTTAAATATGAGCATTCACAATAGTTAATTGTGAATGCTTCCATTTAAATACATTTACTTTAACATTATTTCCGTTTTCGTTCTCGTTGTCGTTTCCGTTCCCGGTTTATTGTGAACCAGCCTTCAAGGTCTCTAACGGAATGGTTCTTACAATAGCTGTCCACAATTGCTATTTCTACCACAGGCTTCATAAAATCAGACAGAACGATCCTCGTCCTGTGACGAAAAGATGTGTCGGTGCTCTATCTAAACGGCTAAAAGTATTTCGTAATTATTATTCCAAAGTTGAAAGCATTTAAGTACTTCCTTATGACGTAAATGACAATTATACAAGGGAACCAAGGATTTTGCCACAGAAAGAACCGGATTTTGAAATGAGTCTCTACACTTGTGGAACATTTAATGTAAATTCAGGGTCAGAGGCTTACAATACAACAGGGGGCTCTAGTCAAAAACACAGATACAGCGGAAGGGGTAATTAAGAGTAAATACATGCAGAAATTCAATAGAGACGCTTTATCGTGTCGGACATTAGGGACTAGAACAGACCATGTATAAAACTTTGAGAGGGCACGCACGCAAGGTTTTCCACTTCAGCCGTGAAAAAGGAAACAAAAATCATAATGTAATCTAAAGCCAAGGCCACTCGATTCGGATGGCTGAGCTGTAATATCTCACTTCTTAGTTATTTACGATAACTTGAAATGTCTGGAAATCTTTCTGCGAGTAAATTGCTGGGTTTATTTTACAACTCAGTTGAGTGACCCAGCTAGTCAAAACTCCGCACAAAAATATGACAGTCATGACGCGCATTGCAGCCGTAGTTCAGAACAATTTCCTCAAAGAGACCAGGGTTCGATGCCACAACGATTATGTGAGATTTAGGATGGACGAGTTTTAGTGATACGAGTTTTATAAAACTGTTTTCATCGTTTGTATTATTTCACCACAGACCTTCACCATCTTTATATAATCGGTATAAAATCCATTTTCACAGTCATCAACTACAAAATTACCTCCACGAACATTATCAACACTATCATGATCACCAGTCACCATAAATACCATCACCAACAATGACATCACTATTTTCCTTGACCATGTATTTCTCTTGTTCTCCAGATATTGCCCTTATTCTCCTTGTATTCCGCTTGTTCTTCTGTATTTCCCTTGTTCTCGTTGCATTTCCCTTGTTCTCCTTGTCTTCACCTCGTTCCGTATGTACTTACCTTCTTCTTCTTGTTCTCTTTGTAATTTCCTTGATTTCTTTGTATTCCCCTTGTTCTATTTGTATTTTTCTTCTCTTCGTAATTCCCTTCTTCTGCTTGTATTTCTTTTCTTCTCCTTGTATTTTTCTTCTTCTCGTTGTATTTCCCTTGTTTCTTCTTGTATTCCCCTTGTTCTCCATGTATTCCCATTGTTCTCATTGTATTCCGCTTGTTCTTGTATCCCCGTGTTCTCCTATTTCTCTTGTTCTCCTTGTTTCTTCCTTTCATTCTTGCCTTCCACTTGTTCTCTATATTTTCCCTTCTTTTCGTTGTCTTCTTCTTGTTCTCCTTGTATTGTGTTTGTTATTCTTGTATCCCCCCTGTTCCCTTTGTATTTCCCTTGTTTTCCTCGTATGCCTCTTGTTACCCTTGTATTCCCCTTATTCTCTTCATATTTCCCTTGTTCTCTTTGTATTTCCCTTGTTCTCCTTGTCTTCTCATTGTTCTCTTGTATTCCCCTCGTTCTCTTTGTATTCCCCTTATACTCCTTGTATTCCTCTTGTTCTTGTTTTCCTTTTGTAATCATTGTACTTGACTTATTGTCTTTGTATTTCTCTTGCTATCCTTGTATTCCCTTATTATCTTCGTATTTCCCTTGTTCTCTTTGTATTTCCCTTATTCTCTTCGTATTTCCCTTGTTCTCTTTGTATTTCCCTTATTCTCTTCGTATTTCCCTTGTTCTCTTTGTATTTCTCTTATTCTCTTCGTATTTCCCTTGTTCTCTTTGTATTTCCCATATTCTCTTCGTATTTCCCCTGTTCTCTTTGTATTTCCCTTGTTCTCTTTGTATTTCCCTTGTTCTCCTTGTCTTCATTGTTCTCCTTGTATTCCCTTCTTTCTCTTTGTATTCCCCTTATTTTCCTTGTATTCCGCTTTTTCTTGTTTTCCCTTTGTAATCATTGTACTTGACTTATTTTCTTTGTATTTCTCTTGTTATCCTTGTATTCCCCTTGTATTCTCTTCGTTTTCCCTTGTTCTCTTTGTATTTCCCTTGTTCTCCTTGTCTTCGTCTTGTTCCCATTGCCTCCATCTTGATCTCATTGTAGCGTCGAGAGCAGGTTGTATTTTTATATGACGGTTAATTCCTAAGTTACACTTCCGACATAGTGAAGAGAAAGAAAGTCTCGGCTCAGAATCTAAACGAATAACAGCCCAAGCCGGATTTGAATCCACACACGAGGGCAAATTCGGAGCACAAGACCCACTCCTTGCCTCTAGGCCACCCTAGTGACAAACAAATGGGTTTATGACGCCTAGTATTTTATTTAATCCTTTTGGAGTGAAGAAAATTGAATTGGGATCCATTACTCACAAAGTCAAGTTCCCGATGGCATGGAGTCTAGACGGAGAAACGAGTCAAAACACGTCAGTTTGTCACGAAAACGAAGTTACGGTAGTTATACTCTCATACGCAAAAGTGCCGTCGCCTTTGGAAAACATCAGAGGAGACCGCAACGCACCTGCAGGCAAATGTCATAGTCGGAAATTGTGACGTCACCGCGCACTTCCCGCAATTACCTGCACAGCGGCTGTAGCTACATAAAGTGCCCTTAATATGCAGCGCAGAGTCGTAATTGCTGCAAACACAACTGCACGCCAGCAAATGTTGGTTTAATTAAGTGAGAGGGCCTAGAAGTCACTCGCACACACGTGGGAGAGAATCAGAGGTTCAATACATAGAGCAGTGGTTCCCAAAGTGGGGGTCGTTATAAAGAGGTGGAAGGGTCCAGGGGCGGACGCAGGATTTTTTTTTCGGGGAGGGATTTGAAGAGACAGTAAAAATAGAGTAATCTATACTAATAATAAATCTGTAGCCGAAATTTTTCTGGTAATTTTCGATTTTCCAAAAATAATTGGTCCTAACATATATAATTAACCATCCTGAAACCGAAAATCGCTTTTTTGAAATTTTTGTTTGTATGTCTGTCTGTCTAATTGTTACCTTTTCACGCGATAATGGCTGAACCGATTTCGATGAAAATTGGAATATAAATTAAGTTCGTTGTAACTTAGATTTTAGGCTATATGGCATTCAAATTACATTATTTAAAAGGGGGGTTATAAGGGGAGCTGAATTAAATAAATCGAAATATCTCGCTTATTATTGATTTTTGTGAAAAATGTTACATAACACAAATTTCTTTAAAAATCATTTCCGATAAGTTTTATTCTTCGAAAAAGTTTGATAGGACTGATATTTAATCAGATAAATGAGTTTTAAAGTTAAAATAACTGCCATCTAAGGCGGTGTATTGAAATAAAAAACAAATGACTTCGTCTATAAGGGGCCTTGGACACAACAATCGAAAACTATGAAACATAGCCTACAGACAAAGTTTCTGTGTTTTTATGAAGTAATATCGGAAGATAAATTAACCGATTTGTATAAATAATTATTATTTCATCATTGGAAAGTGTAGTTTCTCTGGATGGACATAATGCTATAATGTTATTACAGTAACTTGTGAGTGAATTGAGGACAGGTAAGATTAGAATAGCTTCTTATGCACAGAAAACTTGATAGGTTATTCTGTATATCCATTTCCTGTATTTCTTAAAATAATATTTATGAATATATTCATTTTTATCTCAGAGAATTAACGAACGACGAGAGTGTATTGATTTAGTATGCAGTAATAGTACGTTAGCTTAGTAATCCATTATTGTATAATTCAAATTTTAACTATGCTCAATTGAATCGTGTTAAAATACATAAAATATATATGCAATAAATGCAATGCAAAAAATTGGGTAATGAGCCAAGCAGATTATGTTGCGCTGTTGTAAAAGCTGTTCCTCCTGAGATTCAAGAGCTCCCACAACAAATTAAAAACTTTCTAATTCGAGTACATCCGTTATCAACACACTTTTTACATAATATAATATAATATAAACATAATAATAAATCTGTAGCCAAAATTTTTTGTTAATTTTCGCTTTTCCAAAAATAATTGGTAATAACAATTAAGAAACATGTTAAAGGAATTGTCATTGCACCAAATGAGTGGTCTCTGGATCAAAATGATCGCATTTTAACATTTTAAATACAATTTAAATTAAGTAACATATTAAACGATTTATCCTTCTATCAAACACGAATGTTCCCTGGATCAAATGTCCTATTTTAATTATGTAATTACTTTATATTTATTTCTAACGGGTGCAGCGGAGCGCACGGTACGGCTAGTCAGAAATAACTTTATATACTCACAATTTGTTTCCGAGTCACAAACATTTACAAGTTGGCCTGAGTAGCGTAGTCGGTATAGCCTTCTGTGCTCGAAATTGCGGGTTCTATCCCAACCCAGTTCGATGGCATTTAAGTGTGTTTAAATGCGACAGGCCTCATATCAGTCGATTTACTGGCATGTAAAAGAAGTCCTGAGGGAAAAAATTCCGGCACACCGGCGACGCTGATATAACCTCGGCAATTGCGAGCGTTGTTAAATAAACCATAATTTTTTAATTTTAACATTTACATTGACTGCAATACAAAAACAATGACAATGACATTTGCAAAAGAAGGCGACGAGGCTTCTTAGACATTTCATCCAGTACTTCATGAGCTTTTACTTCTACATTTTTATGTATATACATCAAGGCCAGTCCATTTAATCTGTCTGCTCCCATCGTGCTCCTCAAGTAAGTCTTCAAATACCGCAGTGTTGAGAACGACCGTTCTGGTGTTGCTGTAGTTACAGGCAATGTGCAGGAAAGTTTCAGCGCCTTGTGAGTGCAGGGAAAAATAATTTCATTGCACCTGTACAAAGATGATATAAAGCCAGTAGTTATTGGGTGAATACTTTTCTGATCAAGGAAATTTCTTCTCCACATCTTCAATTCATTGAAGAAAGACTCTGGTGATGCATCAACATCATTGGGCCACTGATTTACTATATCCTCAACAGAAGTTTCTAAATCTTCATCTGATGCTCGCACTATGTTTTTAGGCAGCAAAGTTTGTATGGACTTTAGTACTCCCTTATGATTTAAAAACCTGTCCTTGAGCTGACTAATGAAATAGTCTAAGAAGAGAAGGAAAATTAAAAGTCTAAAATACTCTTTATGACTCTCTGTCTTGAAGTAAGAATGCTGTGTTTGTCTTCCTGCAGTTCTTGAAATTTAACACTTTAGCAAAGAGAATTTACGTGGAAAACTCTCTAATTCCTATGTACATTCACGAATTAAAATTAATATTGTTTTTGTTTCTTGTTTCGTATTTTTCTCAAAATTTCGGGAGGGGATATATCCCCTTAATCCCCCCTTGCATCCGCCCCTGGAAGGGTCTATTCTTTTTATCTGTCCCCTTTGAAGGTCGTGGCACGGGTTGGGATTATCCTCCGACAAAACTTTTTTCTAAGACTGTACAATGTACATTTGTACATATTTCAAAGTTTTTCCTCCACGTTTTTACAGAGATTTGTATTTTTCGAATGAAGTTAAGTATCGGTACGGTAGTGGGGGTCGGAAACAAAAGTCTCTCCCAAAAGTTAGTCAAGCTTTCAGAACATTTGGTAATCATTGCCATCAGGATTGGGACTTTATGCGTAAAAAGGTTATTTACATTACAGTAAAATACGCGTAAATAATGCGTAAGTAACGTAATAAATGTAAAATACGTAAAAAATCCTCCAAGAACTTTTATTTTTAGTCTTTCTTTGTTCAGTTTGTGATGAAAATTTACCAACAAAGATAGTAATGCCAGTGCAAGCGAAGATTGAAAAAAATAAGTTTTTTATGTTCTGACATACAAAAAGTCTATTCAGTCATGCTTCCCAACTCGTTGATGATTAGTCATTTACCACATAAAATTCGGAAAATTATTACATTTAATGAGTTATTATGTTCAAATCATGTTTACCTTAAATTGTTGTATTATAAAAAGGCCTTTATCACTAGAATCGTTTATTATTAAAACCTTACAAATGACAAAAACAAAACTTTCGGAAAATCAATAAAAACTGTTTAGTTTAATTAATTTTATTTTAATTGTCAAAATGTATTTAACAAGTGATATTAGTTGCTAAATATTAGGTTTATTCTTTATTAGTTGTGTTTTATAATATATATAAAGTCCCCCCCCCCAAAAAAAATTAGTTAGGATGTTATGGGGTTTTTCTAACAAACAAACTGAACGTAAGAAAAGTATTGCTAGTTTTCTAAGTATTCAAATGAATGAAAGTATGACAAATGTTATAATCTATGTAAAAACTACAATATATAATCACAAAAAGAAAAGTATTTTTTTATACATCTTGATTACACAACTTCGGAAAATGTATTATATGACTTTCTCGTGTTAAATTCTATCACACCTGGTTTACATGTTTCGACCTGTTATTGGTCTTCTTCAGAACTGGTCGTTGCTGGTCTTGGCGCCTCTTGTTTTGTTTCCTGTGGGGGTGTGTTTCTGTAGTGTAATGTGGAGTCAAAGAATGTGTGTGTTCTGAAATTGAGTTGTATGTTGAGAATTTCATTAGGGTGTGTTTTTGTGTGTCTCTATATTTCATATTGTTCTAGTGTGTTTAGTTTCTGACTTTTTGGTTGGATGTGTAGAATTTCCATGTCTGTGTTGATGTCTCTGTAGGTCTGGTTAGCATTTGTGATGTATTCTGCATATGTAGAAATGTTATTTTTTTTCTGCAGCACAGACATTTTTCTTATCAGGACTTAAAAGGAATGAAGTAATTGATCTTTATATTGTCAAAATTAATAAATGTTAGTTTATTACTCGGTGTATAAAACAGTTTTCTACATTACGTATTTTACATGTAAATTTTACGTAAAATACGTACAGGTAATTTACTTGCCCAACCCTGATTGTCATAGAGAATTGTGCCGTTGTTCCATACAGGCAGAGGCGAAAAATCTGGTGATATTTTTCATAATATTGTCATTACTCAATTCAGTTGGCAGTATATTTTGATTTGCAAATCGAACTGCAAGCTTCTATAAATTTCGTTTTAATTTCTTGACTAGATTAAGAAATCAACTTTAAGCTACCATTATAATCGGTATTAATTGTGTTATATTTGTAAATATATTGAGAGGAACTTAACAAAACCATATAATTTACTATGCATCTCCGCTCAGCTTTTCGGGAATCGCATCCTGGACGGGTCCATGCACATGAGTAGGATATCCAAATGGAAAAGAGAACAGTAGTGTGGGAAAAAAGAGGACATTGAGGAAAAAAAATAAGGACCAACGTAATGCAAGTAATGAGGAAAAAGGTATAATACTCGTAAACTAATGTCATTTAATAATTATTTCAGAATATCAGTATATTAACAAAAGTAATAGGCCAACAGCGAATTTAAGCGCTTCGAAAAATTTACGAATATTATAAAATAAAAGGTGCCAGTTCATTGATACTTTCCTGAGGACGATATTCTTTGCAAGAATTTAGGCTTCTCTAATAGACAGGAGTGTTGATTAATTTTTTTTTTTCGAAATATGTATGATAAGACTTTCTTGTGTTAAATTCTAACGTATATTGTTTACATGTTTCGACCTATTTATGGATCATCCTCAGAACTGGTCGTTGCTGGTCTTGGCGCCTCTTGTTTTGTTTCCTGTGAGGGTGTGTTCGTGTGGTATAATGTAGAGTCTGAAATTGAGTTGTGTGTTGAGAATTTCGTTGGGGTATGTTTTCGTGTGTTTGTATATTTCATATTGTTCTAGTGTGTTGAGTTTCTGGCTTTTTGGTTGGATGTGTAGTATTTCCATGTCTGTGTTGATGTCTCTGTGGGTGTGGTTAGCATTTGTGATATGGTCTGCATATGTGGAGGTGTTTTGTAATTTTGTTATGGCTGTGATGTGTTCTTTGTAACGTGTTTGAAATGATCTGCCTATCTGTCCTATGTAGAAGTTGTTGTAGGTGTTACATTTGAGTTTGTATACGCCTGTGTGGTTGTATTTGTTGTTTGTGCTGTTTGTGTGTTGAGATGTTTTTGTAGAGTGTTATTTGTACTGTATGCGATGTTGTAATTTAATTTCTTGAATGAGGTTACAATTTTGTTTGTGTTTTTGTTTTCGTATGTTAGTGTGATGTATTTTTTGTGTTCTTGTGTTTGAGTTGTATTCTTATGATTTTGTGATTATGTTTTGTCTTACGTATTATGTTGTTTTTTGCTGTTATTTATACTCGCTTTAACATCTCTGTTCATATCGCGAGTTAATCTTTTGGTTGGTGAAACCCGAAGGCCTGTGTACTATTGTTGTGAACTAGATGACGTCTGTAGATCTATTACTGATTTGTTATGGATATGATTTTGGTGATGAATGAAGCCGGTGATAATCAGGGATGTTGTGGCCCGAATTTCCTAGCATTTGGCTTACGGTTGAGGGAAAATCCTGAAAATCTCATTCAGGAAATTCAACCCGACCGGGAATCGAACTCGGAACCTCTGCGTAAGAGGGTAAGATTCTATCGTCAGCAGTAGTAAACAGCTCCTCTCTTTTTTGCGATAGATAATTTTTTGTTTGGCAAATTTTTTGTCTAGCAATTACTGCAGCATTTAGTTATCAGTTCGCGTAATCCGTCATTCCAAGGACAGTTGGCACCCTTGTAACTTCACGGGGGACGAGTGATGAAAACGGTATCATATTTTGTGCCATCACTCTGACTAATATCACGTCCAAATGCCAAGGTCTGCGCGCAAACTGAAACAAAGTGACTCATTTTGCCACTGGAATCAGCCGAGCAAATCAGCGAGAGTGGCTGGCAATTGCACGTGTGGAACCGTGTCATCCAGTTGGTCGTGATGTCGTAACACACCACACGTGAAGTAACTGCAGATCGTGGATTTCATCGCAGGAGGGATAAGGGATTTCTGATATTTCAGATTATAAAGTTGTCGGTGTCTTGCAGAAGGATTGTGAACTTCCAGTCCTTGCGTTGGGACTTGTATGTATTTCCAATGTTTAGAAACCGTGCGTAGGCAGAGTTGCGGAATGAGTACACACAGCTTTCGAATTCGACTATTGCATTATAACTCAATATATTATGTTAATTATGGTACACAGCTATTGCATTGCTAAATGTTGCCATACAGTATTTCTTCACAACCACTGAAATTAGTAGACTATATTTAAGATTGGTCTAATGGTTATTATAAACTATAGCCATATATCAAGTCGGTTCTTAAAGTAAACTTGAAAAGCATTAATCCCAGGCGATATGGTCCAATACGTTGGATATTCTTAACAATAACTTACTGTTGCCGACGGGGCATATTGTGGAAAAGTCTTAAGAATATAATTATTTCCGTAAAAAACAATTCGGCCTATAATTTGACCCACATTTGCTACCGACTATAGTTTCCATAGACTATACACAAGTCCAACAATCACACTCTATGACTATGACTCAGACTCTACATCATTATGACTGTGACTCCGACTCTACTACACTGACTTCGACTCTACGTCTCTGTGACTATGACTCCGACTCTATGTCACTATGACTATGACTCCGACTCTACGACACTGACTCCGAATCTACGTCACTATGACTATGACTCTTAATCTACGTCACTGTGACTATGATTCCGACTCTACCACACTAAGATTAAGACTCCGACTCTACGTCACTATGACTATGACTCCGACTCTACGTCACTATGACTATCACTCCGACTCTACGAAACTATGACTCCGACTCTACGTCACTATGACTATGACTCCGACTCTACGTCACTATGACTATGATTCCGACTCTACGAAACTATGACTCCGACTCTACGTCACTATTACTATGACTCCGACCCTACGTCACTATGACTATGACTCCGACTCTACGAAACTATGACTATGATTCCGACTCTACGTCACTATGACTATCACTCCGACTCTACGAAACTATGACTCCGACTCTACGTCACTATGACTATGATTCCGACTCTACGAAACTATGACTCCGACTCTACGTCACTATTACTATGACTCCGACCCTACGTCACTATGACTATGACTCCGACTCTACGAAACTATGACTCCGACTCTACGTCACTATGCCTATGACTCCGACTCTACGAAACTATGACTCCGACTCTACATCACTATGACTATGACTCCGAGTCTACGACTATGACTATGACTCCGACTCTACGAAACTATGACTCCGACTCTACGAAACTATGACTCCGACTCTACGTCACTATGACTATGACTCCGACTCTAGGAAACTACTGTATAACTCCGACTCTACGTCACTATGACTATGACTCCGACTCTAGGAAACTACTGTATAACTCCGACTCTACGTCACTATGACTATGACTCCGACTCTACGAGACTGTGACTATGACTCCGACTCTACAATACTGTGACTATGACTCCGACTCTGCGACACTATGTCTGCGACTCTACGACTATGACTCCAACTTTACGGCATTATGTCTATGACTCAGAATTTAGATACTGCGTAACTATGACACCTGCTCTGCGTTACTCTGACTCCGATTCTACGACATTATGACTCCGACTTGCAGAACACTCACCCTACGACACTGACTCTACGACTACGGCTCTACGAACTGACTACGAATATACGACACTGACTCTACTACTGTAGGCTATTACATTGAATACGACTCTACGCTCTACGAATCCGACTCTTCCACTACAACTCTGACTTTACAACC
Source organism: Periplaneta americana (assembly GCA_025594305.2). Taxonomy (NCBI): domain Eukaryota; kingdom Metazoa; phylum Arthropoda; class Insecta; order Blattodea; family Blattidae; genus Periplaneta; species Periplaneta americana. The sequence continues at coordinate 193,398,006 of JAJSOF020000005.1, forward strand.
CCCAAGACTCTGATTCTGAGACTCCAAGAGTCAAATTCGACGACTTCAAGAATCCGACTCCACGACACCAGAATCCGAATTGCATCACCTCTAACTCAAACTTCTGCGATCTACTGTAGGACCGAATAACCGGATGATCTGCTTGTGTGTAAACCCAGAAATATCGCAGACACGACAAAGCTAGTCCCAGGTAAGACAACGCTTCCAGAACAACTAGCGGGACGCCAACTAGGCGGCTCCTGACAGGCATGGTCGACCCACGAGATGCCACATGCCGTTCCACTTTCACACCGAAAATAATTTAGCAGTAGACTACTTTGGCAACAGAAAAGCCACACTTTCAATAAATAATTATACCACCGAAAAAGACGTTCAAAAAGGGTGTCCACAGGGATCATGTTGCGGCCCAGGTTTCTGGAACGTCTTGTACAATTCATTACTAAATTTGAAGTTTAATAGAAGAACAAAAGTGATTGCCTTCGCGGACGACCTTATTATTCTAACAAAAGGGTCTTGTAAAATAGAAGCTGAAAATATCGCAAATCAGGATATAATAAAAATCCAAGATTGGGCCACTGATAATAAAATAAAATTCAACGACAACAAATCCAAAGTTTTATTCATAACGAGGAAACGAAATGACGAGAGGGATGTCAACATCTATCTGAATCACAAACGGCTGGACCAAGCTGAAGAAATTAAATATTTGGAAATATATCTGGACAATAAATTTAACTTCACTGCACATATAGATCATACCGTACAAAAATCAATCGCTCTTGTCAATATGCTAGCCAGAACAGCCAAACTGCAATGGGGTTTAGGTTATAAAGCATTGAGAACAATCTATGAAGGAGCTTTACTCCCAGTTATGACGTATGGAGCTCCGGTATGGATAGAAGCAATACGAAGAAAGAAGAATATCGCAAAATACAGGAGAGTACAAAGACTCATTAATATAAAAATTGCCAAAGCTTATCGGACAATCTCTTACGACGCCTCATGTATCATAGCTGGAGTACTACCAATCAATATACTCATAGAACAAACCGTACAAACCTACATTGCAACGAAAGTTCACAATGGAAAATACGATGCACCCTGGACTTAACATTTTGGCGACATCCTTCAGAAATTCCTGAAATTCGTGAAGTGGAAAATGGCATCAAGTATACAATTGAGGCTTACACAGACGGCAGTAAATCCGGAGACAACGTCGGTGCAGCAGGAATTATATACGTAAATGGCACTCTAACAACCGAACTAAAATTCAAACTCCATAGCCAGTGTTCCAACAATCAAGCGGAACAAATCGCAATATTAAAAATACTGGAAAAAATAGAAGAAATTCAGAACGAAGACAACGACAAATCTGTTGCATTATATACGGATAGTAAAATTACTTTAGATTTATTGAAAAACAACTACAAAAGAAATAGATTAATAGAACTTATTAAAACAAAAATAATTAATTTGGCACATTCGAATTGGAAATTACATTTCGGCTGGATTAAAGGACATTCAGGAATAGAGGGGAATGAAATATCAGATAGACTTGCAAAGCAAGCAGCAGCAGAAGACCGGGAAATCGTTTACGACAGAGTACCGAAAGAGGTTATTATAACACAGGAAAAAGAAAAAGGAATCGAAATGTGGCAGCAACAATGGACAGACTCAAGGAATGGAACAATAAGTAAGGCTTACTTCCCATCAGTGAAGAATAGACTACGACAGAAAATTCCCTTCTTCCCAGAATTCACAGCAATAGTAACTGGCCATGGAAAGCTGAGGGCATACCTTCACAGATTTAGACTTTCAGACAACCCGATATGTCCATGTGGAGAAGAAGAACAAACTGCAGATCACGTCGTATTCCAATGCAAAAAATTATATGAAGAAAGAAAGGAAATGAGTAAAAGAATAAGAAACATTGGCGGAGATTGGCCTACGACCCATGACAAACTAATTAGCAAGTATTTGCAAATATTCGTCCGTTTCATCAGCTCGATAAACTTCAATGATCTACAATAATATGCCAATTAATCATGACAGACTGCAATTAAAATATATTATACGATATCATAGTATGTATGAAGATTATAGCTAAACACGTGTATATTATAAAACGTTAGATACTGTAAACTGATGAATTGAAATTACAAAGCATGTAGTATTACTATGTAATGGGGCATGCAGTTAAAAAAAATTAAAAAAAAAATGTCTCTTCATTCGTCGGCAGGTACCGCTAGAGGCACAGATTGAATGGTGCACAGAACAGCAGGAACTGGCTATCATCCATCGGCATCACCGAAGCTCTTACGCGTTATCTTGAAGCTTTATTTTTAAAAGAAATAAAATGATTTGAAATGAAAGGAACAGGAAGATGAAATGGAGAATATCAGTGCCGTGGATCAAACTTCAGTGTGTTAATAAGACTTCGCCCCAGCACAGGGAGGCCGAGGGGACTTTGTGCACCCTTACAGAGCACGGAGACATGATTGCTGTAGATTTCTGTATTACATCATGTTCGCACCGTCGTTAAGTTCCCCGCTCAACATGCGATCTGACACTGAGGCGCTGCATACAGCAGCTTTATGCCACTTGTCACGTGAGACGCAATCTTGGGGAAGGCCGTGGCGTATTTTGGGACCACATTCTGATAAAGAAATAATCATGCAGCAATTTGAGGGAAAATGTTGTTCATTAAACGAACCCGTGAAAGGGTTCATTTATTGCGTGACCCCACCGAAACTGTGACAGCGGCACAAACACAAGACAAGGTCAGTTCAGCGCGGAGCGGAGAGAGCATTTGTTCAAACAGAGTGGTCCGTCAGTTATTACATGGAATGTATTACCGCTCTTGTTTGTTCTGTTTCTCAACTCCACATCTGCTTTCTCGACGTGGAGTCTGCCTATTTACAGAGTGTTTCAAAACTAATAATATCACATCGTGACTCTGCTCACAGACTCACAGAAGTTTATTTTTTTAACTCTTCCAAATACAGCAGTAGTGGAATTTCGAGGCTATACTTCTACTAAGGGTGTCAGTGATGATTTCAGGCTCATTCCGAGAGCTTCTCACCCTTTAGATGTACTTAATAACCATTTAAAGATAATTACAACAACGTAGGACAATTAATATTAATTTCCCACTTATCTAGAAAATGAGTAATCCTTGAAGAACATTCTGTGAAAAAGTCCCTGTTAGTCAAAAATTACTTACCGACCTTTCAACAGTCAATCGGTCATTGAAACAGTTGTAGTCAATTAGTCACGCAATTAGTCAACCACTTAAAACCCAATCTGATAAGTCTATCAATCGGTCAGTTTCACAGCTAATCTATCAGAGCAAATAGAACGATGAATATATCACAGTTGAGTATCACGATCAATCTATCATTCAATACAACGATTGGCCTATCAGAATGAGTACGAAAATAGATTTGTCAGAGTCAGTACGGTCAAATTATCAGAGACAGTACCACGATCAATCTTTCAGAGTGAATAGGATGATTATTCTATAAGATTACGATCAATCTATCAGAATCAATACGATGATTACTCTATCAAATTACTACAATCAAATTATTAAAGACAATAACACGAGCAATCTGTCAGAATCAATAGGGTGATTATTCTATCAGACCACGATCAATGTATCAGAGTCAATACGATGATTAATCTATCAAAGTACTACGGTCAAATTACTAGAGACAGTAACACGAGCAATCTGTCAGAGTCAGTAGGATGATTATTCTATCAGGCCACAATCAATTTATCCGAATCAATACGATGATTAATCTATCAAATTACTACGGTCAAATTATTAGAGACAATAACACGAGCAATCTGTCAGAATCAATAGGATGATTATTCTATCAGACTACGATCAATCTATTATAGCCAATACGATGATTAGTTTATCAAAGTGCTACGGTCAAATTTTA